>JBAMBD010000053.1:0-25426 GCA_037043625.1 Drosophila melanocephala
AATCAATAGTGTAATGGCAGACAAAAACATCCGCCGTAGTTTGGCACTAGACTGACACTGGACCAGCGGCAGGACAGGTTCAGAGGGCGAGGGGAAACTTGAGAGGACGGACCAACGAAAAACAAATGCAAAAATGATGAAAAAAATCAACTGACGGCTATGCAATTTGTCAACCTTTGCCAACGGCGACTCCCCCTCTTCATCCACGCCCCCTCACCTGGCCAGACTTGAGCTCCGTCGCACATTAAATTGTCCCCCTTCTAGCCCCTTGCTCCAAATGTAAATAATGCGTTTTAATCAAAAGAACAACACTGAGAAATCCATTAACGGCGTACGTGCCGCACCCCATTTACCCCAGATGCCCCAAAGGGGGACAGTTCTCAGTACAACCTCCACTTGCCCTTCCTCTTCTGTTTGCCACTGTTAAGGCCTAGAATCAACTTTTCGCATGCTGCGCGCGTCATTTGCAGGTTGATTTACAAATTTCTTTAATGAGGCGACGACAACATTTTTAATTAGCACCTGTTTAGGTTTCACGAATCTCTCTCTCGTAATCTCCATAAAATACTCTGTGCCGGGGCGTGCTCCATGGAAATTAATTTCCAACTTTGCTCTATGTTCTCTCCTATTCTTTGCTCCTATGTTTCGCTTGGGTTGCTCACGCACTTCTTCAACTTTGCCCCCAAATGATGAGATTCTGATGCGTCGCGTGACGTTGAGGTATATCTTGTGCCAACTTCTAACCCATTCACGTCATGTGCTTGACGTCTACAACTGCTGCAGCCACTCAATCCCCTCCCCCTCTATAACTTATCCTCATCTCCATCTGAGATGAGTTCTCCTGATCCAATATCCTAAAGTCTTTCAATGTTTGCTTCGCTTTGCCGATTTTTGTTGATGCCACTAAACATAATGTGTGGTCTAACTTGGATTCAGTTCCGACTTCCTCTCAGCTCTCTGCTCCCCTCAGTTAGTTGCCCCCTGCTGTTGCAATAATATTTTGCAAGTGTTTCTTAACAAGCACAAAGTCATGTTTCAACAGCTGTAGTCTGGCTTCCGTTCTCTGCTGTTTTTATTGTTATTTACCCTACTGCCTCCCTACCACCCACCAACCCTCCCCTCGCTTTACCCATGCTTTTCCATGTGCTGTAATTGTTGTAGCTGCCGTTAGCTAAACTTTCGCTGCACATTAAAGCAATTTGGGCCACATTTATAGACTGATTTAATAGAAACCAAAGGGAGTGCTTGCCACTAGAAGAGAGCGGGAGACGGAATGGGTAGGGAAAGCCACACACAAATGAGATATTTCCACACAAGTGAGCAGATCAGGGCCGACAAAATTTCAGTGTATGCACTTGGATATAATTGTTTGACTAAATGAGTGAATCTCCCCTCTGCCTCTTCACTTCGCTTAACGCTCTCACAAACAGTCACATGAGTTTGGAACAGGGGTTGGATTAGGGGGGGTTATAACAAGAGAACAGCAATAATTATGGCAAACAACCCAAACTCCTCGAGCTCGTCAGATGGAGCCATATGCAATTTTGGGGCTCCGCTTTTGTTGAAATTCATTTAATTCCCCGTCGCATACTTCACTGCGATACGAGGATGACTCTTGGCGATGTGTATTATCCCAGACATCCCGATATCACACATATCTATGTTTGGAAGTGCCTTTCACTGGGCATGTTTGTGGTTGTTCATGTGCTCCACTGCTGCTCCTCCTCGTCCTTCAGGTCCTCAGTCAAATGGCTCGAAACGGTTGCCATAATGAGTATGAAATTGAAGTCTAAACAAACAGAAATCGTTTGAGCAAATAGCTGAGGCCAAACGAAAGCCAGGACAACGACAGGAAGCTGATGGAGAGATGTTGAGGAATATGCGGCAAATAAAAATTCGGAAGAGTCTCCATGGAAATTGAATATTTAATTATGCGTCGATGGAAATGGCGTTTGAAGATGGTGACGAAAATGGCCCAAACAATCATGATGATGGCGGCAAAGTGGAAGAAAATAAGAGGTGGGGTGGCTGACTTTGTTGTCTAGGAAAAATGTAAACGTTGGTTCCTCTTGGGTCTATGCAAAGTTTTTGCCAAAGCAACAGCAAAGAAGCTGCTAAATAATTTATTCTAATTTGGGACAGATTTACCAAAGCCAAGAAGTTAAAATGTCAGCGAGGGGAGAGGAGGGTGAGAGGAGAGTCGCAAATGAGTGAGGGAATGTGTAAAAAGATTTGTGGACTATCATTAAATTAATTTGAGGCATTCGTATATACAATGCTTGCTTGATGTTTGATAACTGGTCTTGGGGTTTTAGTTGTGGCTTTCGGTTAGTTTAACTTTAGTTTCCTAAATTGCACTCAGCGAACATCTCATTTGGAAGAACAACAAAGGAAGGAAGATGAAGAGAAAGAGTTGCCTATCTTTATTTGTCTGGGACTGTGAAGCACCTTTCGCTTATCTAAACAGACTCACACGCTTCCCCCAACTCTGTCAAATCCCCACTCTCGTATGAGAACTCGTATCTATGTAATTTACCTCTGCCGGCAATGGGTTTGTGGGTCGCAGCACAACGTACGTGAGCACCACGCAAAACTTGCCCCAACCCCATTGGAAGCCAGGCAGCTGGCAACCCTGTCAGCCTGGCACCCTGGCATCCTGGCACCCTGTCGAGTAAAAGGGAGAGTCGCATATTTATGAATGGCTGTTGTTTCGAGTTTAACGCACTTCGGGAGCTTTATCAGCTCGTAAATATAAATTAGAATTTAATTTTTATCGCCGAGGAAAGGTGGCTCGAGTGTGGTATTGGATATGACTGCAGCCTTGGGAGCAATCGTCTGGTGAGTGCCACAAATTGGCACTGGAGTAGAGCTCAGTGGAGAGAATTGGCACTGGTGGCCAAGGCAACCGACCAACCCACTGCAGGTTGAGCATCAACAGGATTCATTTCCATTTGTACCTGGCACATGGCACGTGTCGCAACATATCAAAGGCATTGATTTACCTGAGGCCAGTCAACCCCCAGGAGGGAAATCGTGTGGCATCAGATTGAGAGAGAGAGAGAGAGAGAGAGTGGGATAGATTGGGATAGATTGGGACTCACCTGGGTTAGCTGCGAGGAGGTGTAGTAGGATATCCTCGAGGGACAGACCGATTCTGGCTTTGAGTAAATGGCCTCGCCGGTCTGGTCGCCCATTGGTAGCAGGGCGGTGGCATAGGGTGTGGGCGTGGGCGAGCTGCGGAAACCTGTAGGGAAATAAGTAGTTTGTGTTCGATGACTAACATAATGTTGGATTGTAAGGAGAGAGGGAATGGATGACTTACGGTCAAATATGCTGCACGACTTTTTGGTCTCCACCGGATATTTGTTGAGGCTGGCGATGGTCGCGTAGGAGCCGGTAGCACTCGGCGGTCGTCCGAGAGGATCAAGGCGAATAAATACGTTCTGATGACTGCCATAACCTGCAGTAGTGAAGCTGGTACTAATGGAAAGGGGAAGAGAAGAATGGGTTAGTGTAATAAGCGGATAGATAATTGAATTGATGGGCCAATCAATTGGACTTACTGCAGTGAGTCCTGGCGTAGCTGTTTGCGAGCTCGCACATACATCATGCTAGCTACGAGGCCTACGGCGAGGACCAGGCCCAAAGCACAAGCAGCGGCGCTCATCAGAGCGGGACCCTGGGAGGGGGCGTGGGCTGGGGCTGGCGACTGGTTCGGCTCTGGTGAGATGCCTGCAATGGCAATAAGTAGAAACGAGGATATGTAAGGATGATAAAGTGAGTGAGAGTGTTGGGATTTGAGCTTACCTTTGGCACAGATCTTGTTGCGCTTGAAGTGGAGCCGGGTATCGTTGAAGCGGGGAGGTCCTTGCACTACCATGTTGACATTCACAGGCAATTGGAGGCTGGCATTGCCCGTGCAGGGCAGGTAAACCAGGAAGGACTCGATCTCCTGCGGCACCAAGCCCTTGTGCGGAATGCTCAGCGTGGGTGTGCCCAGTGCGTCCTGGTCGTTGGCGTACTCGATGCTGATTGTGTAGCGCAACTGAGAATGGAATAAAGGGGGAGATAGCCAGTTAATGGAGTGCAAATCAAATTGCAAGTTAGATGTGAGTGAGGAGGGGAAGGGTTACTTACTGGATAAGCGATGAGACTTTGCCAGGAGAACTCCAGCTCGTGCACATCTGCCGGGACGGGGACGGTGAAGTGCATCGCGTATGTGTTAATGGCTCCTTCGTGGACGTAGAACAAATCCGCCTCCAGCCCTGCGAATGCGAGGCGGATGAGAATGTGAGAAGAATCAGGATGAGATTGGGATGCGGATGCATTCCAGGCATAAGGAGAAAGTTTATTTCACAATTTGCTTTGTTAGAAGTTCCCCTTGGAGTCTCAGTCTGCGCAGTTTCTATCATTTTCTACTGCTGTGCAAACTTTGTGCATTTTGTGTTTACTTTTTCCGCAAGTTGATGGCTCTGTTTCCCTCCCCTGCCACCTGCATCCACCTTTCAACTTCAACGGAAATTGATTTTCTCGACAACGCAACAACTGAGGGTGGCAGCGGATTGGCAGAGAGTGAGCGAAGTTCGGTAAACAAAACCCAAGACACAATAATAATCGAAATCGAATCCGTCACAAACAGGCAACAATGCAAGGGGCGTCAATTGGTTCTCGCTCCAGGGTGGTCTCAAATGACGCGCGACAGACGGCAGCGGGTAGCGGACGGATTTCAAATGGGGTGAGACCAAATATTAAAAGGTGTCAAGTGTTGTCTAACTCGATTGGAGCCGAGACATCAGAAACATCATCATCATCATCGTCATTCGCTTTGCTTTGTGTAACTCGTAACTAGCTTGGGAGTGCCCTAATCCCTGACCCCGACCCTGGCAGTAACTCATCCCTGCTGGCAGTGAAAGACGAGCTGTTCGAGTTAAAAAGACGTGAAATTAAATTTCTTTATCCGCTTTCGTTGTTGCCACTGCCTCACTACCAAATTTCCCTAACTCTGCTCTCTCCTAGTCGGCTGCTTTATGTTGCATCATTTACTCCCTGGGATCAGGTTTAGTAGCATTCGCATTTATCTTGGTTTCGCTTTGCTTTGAGAGTCGCAAATACTATTCACTCTCCTCTACCTCCTTTAAGAAAGATACGGCGTCTGTTGCGGATGTTGAATGTTGCGTTTCCGGCGGAGGCAAGACTGAGTGAAGGACAACGGCAGAGCCGCGTATGTGAAAGTGCGCGCACTTTGGATAGAAGAAGAGGGGCTCAATTTTTAAAACAATTTCAAATCCAATTACAGAATAAGAAAAAGCATTTTTCGTTAGCTCCCTTCCATTCTTGGCTCGGCAAAGAACTTCCCCAATTCTTAAGCCATTTTCCTGAACAGTTTCATTTTGTTTTTGAATTTGAAATTGTTAAGCACCCCGCTGACTTCCTAGACTCTTCAAGTTATCCAAAGTGAGCTACTTTCCTTTTATTCCGTTTTCCGTTTTCCTCTGACAAACTGCACAGCTCTCTATGAAGCAGTAGAGAGTAGAACGAGAGGCCCCCCTCACTCTCGCTCTGCCCCTTGGTATTGTTTTTCATTCATTTAGAGTATTCGTCACAGACTAAACAAAATACACAAACATAACCTCAAAACGACTCACATTAAAAATGCACAAGCACAGGAAAAGAACAATGTCACTCAGCCCGGAACAATGATGAAAGGATACAAAAGGTGACAGAGGAGTTGCAAGTGGGTTCTTGTAACCGCAAATGGAATGAGAAATGCACTTGTGACAAGCTTAATTAATTCAATTCTAATTGAGAACGGATGTGATTCATGTTTAGAGAGAGTTTAACTTTTCGATTGGCATTTTTTGCGAAATTTAAAACATCCTGAAAGCATCTTTAATTTCACTAGTCCCTTCTGTTAGCACGGTGCCTGCTCAGATAAAGAGGACACACAACTTGGTTACGGGTCCAAGTCCTGCTCCGTCGAACTTTGGCCGTCTTTCATATCACACGCCTTGCACAGCTCCAACTTTGCCGTCTCCTGAGAAACTTTTGGCTCGTTCACCAGTCTTCCTCTCCTTCTGGCGTGCCCCAGTAAATTCCCCCTGCTGCCCGCCTGCCTATCCACCATAATTATAATACCTGCGATTGTCTGAATGGCTTCGCCGCACACACGTGACACTGCAACCGCAGACGCTCGCTGCCAGAGCAGTGTGAGGAGGGTGAAGAGGGTAGAGGGTGAGGAGGGTGGAGGGTGAAGTTGTGGACTGAGGAGGCAGGAGGAAAGCAGCGTCTGATTCCGACTTTGACAATGGCATCACACAATTTGAATAAAAGATTAAGAGGATAATTAGTGTCATTAGCTGGCAGCCGCTTTGAAGGAGTGCAACGTGCATTCCCTGAAATTATCATCTCTCCTACCCCCGTCCCTGTAACCTGTTTCATCCTCTCTGGGTGACACATAGACACGGCTTATCCCTTTGCAGTGAATGCAGTGCTTTTAATTGCCTGTGCTCCTTGAATCAGAGTCGAGCTCGGTGCTTAATTGACACAGTTTACAAATCTCTCACACCTTCTATTTCTTTCATGTTTTCCATTTTTCTTTGCAGCTTACTCAGCAATAAAGCGAAACGACACCAAAACACACTGATAAGCCAGAGGAGGAGTTGGGGGTGAAGGGTCGAGGGTTGGTTTATTAATGTGGCGATTTTCGGGCTGTTTTCTATTCATTAAAAATAATTTTCTTTTGCATTAACTTTTAATTTAAAGGGAAATTCCCAGCCCAAGGTGGGAGAAGCTCAAGATGTAGAAAGGTCCTGTTCCTCGTGGGGTTTGGGGCCAAGAAATGTGCACATCAAAGTGAAACTTGTTGAAATTGCATTTTTACGCGCCCTTGCACACTGAGTTCTAGGACGGGAGAAGGCGGTGGGGATGTAGATGGGGCAACCCTCCTGACTGGTGGCTGACGCTGGCTGGTGTCGCTGGCAACATTTGGACGAAAATTGCTTGTTGCTGGGGCAACGCGATGGAATGGAAGGCAGAGCGGAAAATCTTCAACAAAAGCGTAAACAATATTTAATTTTAATGTTGTCGTCACTCCTTCGAAGGAGAAGGAATCGAGATACATATAATATGTAGTATAGTTAGAGGGAGCAGAATAAAAATCGTTTAACTTATGCTGTGTGGAACTTTCCTTCAAATTGTGAGTAGACAGACATGTGAGGGCGCAATACTGAACTGAACTATGTACACGATTTTTATTACGAGAATGCATCACGTCAATCACAGCCAGGCCAGCAATAGAGGCACAACCGGAGAGTAAAAGTATTTCAGAAATGCGCACACTTAAAAGGGGGGAAGAGATTGGAGTTGGGGCTTGGAGATGGGTCACGCAGCCGTGACGCGACTTCCACATGAACAAATAGCCATAGAGACATATGCGGAGGAGGGTGGGCGACCTGGAAACAAATCATGCAACAGCATGTTTCACGCAGGAGGAAGGAAAGCTGTTGATGAGAGTAAGGGAAAGGGAAGGGAAGGTGGGCGGGTCAGTTTGTTTGATTTCATGCTGCTTGTTAATTTTGAATTGGAAACAGACCCTGGGGGTGGCAAGTATTGCGGGGCGGGGGTGTTAACTGGTCGTTAAAAACATAACGAGTGCTGTGGATGGGGAAAATAAGAAGAAGCGGAAGGGTGACTGGAGGAAGTGACAGAAGAAATCTATTGGAATCGTGCAAAGCAGAGGAAATTACAAAGAGCAACAAACAAAGTGGAAGATTCTTTGAGTTGTCGCTAATGAAATCCGATTTGCATTCAAACGAGAAAGGGTTGAGGGGTTGATAGAGGCAGAGAGGGGGACAAAGCCGGCGGGGAGAGTGTATCATGCCTCAGCAAACTCGATTGCAAACCACAAGAGAAGTGCAAAGAAGGGGCTAATATTAGTACAAGCTCACAAAGGAGCGGGAGGATTAAGATGGGGTCAAGTGACACAGTGACGTTGGCCACTGTTGCAGCTTAGAATTGTGGGTCATTCATCAATCTGGGATTCGTGTGGCACTTGTGTGGATTATTTTTATGCTGCTCAACTAATTGAAGTGGCGTGATTTGGCGATTAGGAGCGACGACTGTGAGTGAGCCTGTATAATGAGATGGAAGCATTTTGCTCCAATTACAGTTAAGTGCCGGAAAATGCTGTGCACAGCTAACGGACGAATGATGGAGTAGTGGGGCAGAGTTAGAATTGGAATTGGAACAGCTTCGACTCACATTTTGGAGCCATGAACCATTAATCAACGAGAGGCACGACGTCATTCCGCCCTGGCACGCCGAATGAATGCCTATTACTGTAACTAGTTTTGAGGATACGGATAGGAGTAGGGGCTGGAGCTGGGGCTAGGGCGGGTAAAGGAAGGGCAGGGCCTGACACAAGGTCGATCTGGAGGCACTTGAACGGTTGGCGCCATCAATAACGAGGCCTCGCGTTGAACAACAAGCTGCAAAACAGCAAAACAAACAACAAAATGCTCAGCACTGGACTGTGAAGTCGTTAGCAATTGGAAGAGGGTGGGGGAGGGTAAGGAGGAAAGCCACTTGCAGCTGTCAACAGGGTGGCAAAGGTGCGAGGGTGGCTCAGTCTTTGGTTCCGGGCTCCAGCCGGAAATCGATTTGTGTGGATTTGTTTTGTCGTGTTTTCGCGCAACTTTTGTGGTCGTCGTCGTCGTCGTCGTCGTCGTCATGGTCAACAATTATTTTGGAACTATTAATGACTTCGACGTGGTCTCCGACTATTCAAGCCCCCTCTACCAGGCCCCTTCCCCGCGCAGACATAGGCTGTTTGTTTTTCCTGTTGAGGAGCAATGAATTTGTCCTGTCGCACTTTGCCATTCAACTATTAATCATATCTGTGGGGCGGGCTTTGTGGCGTGTCTGGAAGCTCTACCAACTGTCCCAACGATTATTTCCTAATCGATATGTGCTTTCCCACCCAGTAGACATAGGTCTGGGATGTAGACTTACCCATCAGTTTCATCACTTCATGGTGGCTGATGAAAATGTTGAGATATCCGCTGACCGAATTCAGCTGACAAGTGAGCAGCGAGATCCAGACGCACTGCAGCAGAAAGTAGCGGTTGGTGGCCATAGTGAGTAAGTGGGGATCTGCAACTTCTCCACCTGATATGGTGTCTGGGTATGCTTATCTGCGTGCCAGACGTTGAATTAATAACTTGTCAGAGCATGTGTCGCCACAATTGGGGCTCATTTCAATGGATTCCCCCTTTATTCTGGTGGAATTGTCTTCCCCTTTGGCTGTATGAAAGCCAATTTCAGTGTGTGGCAATTGAAGCGTTCCGGATGAACTTGCGCAGGAAATAAGGACTGAGCAATGGGAAGGAGACTCTTCCGATGGGGGCACAATTTTGTCTAAAAGAAGCGTTAAAATCAAATTCCAGCAACGGCAACTGCTGCTAACAGTTCCGGATGCGGCCACAAAGCGATGAGGATTCAGTCTGCCAAAATTTGGAACTTTTCAGCCGCTGCAGCTGCCTCTGACTCTCCCCTTCTCCTCGGCTGTCGACTCCCCCCTTTTGCGCACTGGGTTCAACTTTTCCAGTTTTGTTTTTGTTGCGGTTGTTTCTCTTGTTGTTGTTGTTGTTGCTGGATTCGCCTGTCGACTGCAAGCGGCATCAGCATTTTCGGATCTGACTCTGCTGGACTTTCGTTAGCTTTTTTATTAGCCACTCCTCCCCTCCGTTGGCTACCTACTTCTCCCACTGTTGCTCCTTGCTCTTGACCAACTGCTGCTGCTGCTGGTGGCTTGGTTCTTCTCGTTGGTGACGTATTCCCAGCTGGTCAGCAGAGAGTGGACAACAGTGACCAGTAGCCCGTTATTGGTGCCGAGCACGTGTCCTGGTTGTCCTCGTTGTTCTGGTGGCCTTTTTGTGTCGTCTGCTCGTCCAGTCGTGGGTTGCCTGGTTGGTTGGTTTGTTCTGTAGAGAGTCCTGTTGAATAGAAAGTGATTTAGTTGAGTTTCGGACAGTAGCTGAAGCTGAGAAGTTGAAGTTGATGTTGGTGACACTGTGTGGTTCGAGCGTGGGTAGTCGAGTGTGGTTGAGTGGCTTTGTTGTTTGTTTCGAATATAATTTGTGAATGTGGTTCTCAAAGAAAGTTCTCTGGCTGCAAAAGTAATTACAAAGTTGGAAAAAGATTAACAGCTTAGGGAATCGCATATGCATTTCCCCACAATTTTGGGAAAGGATTTATGAGTTTGCTCTTCTGATTTAGACTTACACGACTTGCTTCGACTGACGCTTTAATAAATACGTGTTAACATTTTGCTTCTGTGCATTAAATTATTCAAGAAACATTTGAAGAGCAAACGAGGGAAATAGGAAAAACTTTGGCTTTTGGATTTTGTGGTTCAAGTGGTTTCCCCCTTTGTTTTCCCCCTTTTTCTGCTGGTTGCGTGCAGCTACACGAATGGATTTCTAGGTGCAGTTAGAGCCAGAACCAAAACAAAAACAGTTGGTCGGGTGGAAAGTCAAGAGTTGGCATGGAAATAGAAAGGTGAACTTAAATAGATGTGGAGGAACGGCTGTCAAGTGCCTCCGAAATGAAATTGTTGCCAAGAAACCGACATCCAATTCCACCCGATTCTTCTTTCCCTCTTCGCGTTCTCTAATCTCCATGGCAGCAGATTGTGAATTGTTTCAGTGTTTTTTGGCCATAATAAAAATCGAAATCAGAAAACTTTGCTGCTTCCGCCACTACTTCATTCTGTTTCTGTTTCGCTTATCCTTTTGGCATATCATGCACATATTTTCCGCAGCTATGGAAAACTGATTAAAGCTTAGCAATATGCGGTCAAGGCAGATGGAGGCGTGGCAGCCGTGAAATCAGCATCCAATAAATGTGCTTGGGATTTAATTAAACTTATCTGCGATGAAACGGACGCCGCAAGGATGCACCAGTCGACGACTCACTTGATTAAGAGTCAGGTCATCAACAGACTTCATCTGCAACTCAATTCAGTACAGAAGCTGGCCAGGCAACCACAGTGACAGCTTCAATCCAACTCCGAGGATAAACCCTTCAACAAATTCATTAATAATTCAAAAGACAAATAAGCACTTGTAAGTTCTCATGTGTGTGAATATGCGTGCAAGTGTGTGTGTATGTGTGTGTGTGTATGTATGGGTGTCTCTTGGTTTTATTTGTGTTGAAATTGCGAGGAATGTAACTGATTTAAATGGAGCAGCCGACAAACAACCGGCAACCGAGCAGTTTCCATCCAATCTCCTTCGTTTGCACCCCACCCTTCCTCTCTCAGCAGTAAAAGCTGTCAAGTCGCGAGCGCGTGGAAAACATTCGCTCAAGGATGCGTTGCTTCCCCATTAGAGAAGCGCACAGCGTCGTCATCGATAACATATTAACGACGTCAACTCAATCATAATCAGGACGAAGGAGGAGAAGGAAAAATGGGGAAGGCAGAGACTTTGATAGGGAGTTCGCTCTAGGCAGCAGGAAGCAAGTTCTTGGGGAGACCCAATTCAGGAAATTTTCTGCTTAGTCACACGCACCATCAGTCAGTCCCAAACCTCAAGCCATCGACTCCTAGTCTCAGCAGCCACGCCTCTCGCCTCCCTAGTCTTGCGAGTGACAAATTGAGCGACGGGTTTTGTCTTGAGTTGAAGATGATGTTCGGGGCGCTGACGATGATGATGTGAGTCCTGGCAGTTGTCTCAAAAAACTTTTCAATTACATGATTCGCTGTATAATGAATAATCATCTTTCGTTTCCCTACAAGTCATTATCATTATCGCTATAGACTTCCCTTCTCCGTCCCTTTTGCTAATTTTTGCTGCACACAATATTTATTGATGTTCTTCATTGTTTGGCTTGAGTATATTTACAAACATTTTCCGTTTATCGTTCATTTCGGTACAGCAAATAAGGGGGCGGTTTTTGGGTGGTAGTAGAGAGAGAGAGCCGCCTGCGGGCGTGGCATGGCTGGCAGCTAAGGCTTGTTTCAATTATAAAATGGCTTTCGTTTCTAATTGAATCGTGAGTTTGAGTTAAGCAAAGTTAATATTTTATTTCCGCCTCGTTGTTGTTTCAATTGCAGGTCCTCTCACGCCAGTTGCTCCCGTTTGGGGCGCACTCTGCCCTCTGCTGTTTGCCAAGCTCCCCCATTTGGCGACTTTAAATGCCAGATTCGACTTGCTCCCGTTTCCCATTTCCCATTTCCCATTTCCATTTGCCATTTCTAGACTCGTTCCAATTGCTGTGTTGCCAACAGCCGCGAGGCTTTTGCTTCAATTGCAGACACAAAGGATGCCGTGGGAAGGGTAGGCGCAGGGGCTGCTGTCTGCCTTCGCAATTGTTGTTTTTGTGTTGTCGTTGTTCTTATTGCTGTTGATGATAAACTGGCAATAGATTTTATTGCAAGCAAAAGCAGCAGCTGAAATCGCCTTGGCTATTAAGCTGCCCCAGAAACCGTACATAAAAACCAACAAAAAAAATGGAAAAAAAGAATAAACTAAATTTGAGCTCTTGAGTAATTTGACATATTTGTATTCGCAAATAAACTCGATTTCAATACATTGCCCTGTGGCACTTTGTTTGGCACTCATTTCGCACATAGCTGGTCGCCATTTGCCCCAGTCAAATGTTGCGTCATTTGGCTCATTAACTTTAATGGAAAACTGCCACAACCCGCAACATTGCGCCAGTTTTAATATGCAGCAAACACAAATAAATGAATACAAACAGTCAAAAGTCAGACAACACAAACTCGTTGAGGCAAGAGGGGAATTCAGAGGGGGCGCTTGTGTAAGCGACTTCATTAAACTAAACGTAAATATTATAAAAAAAAATAAAAAAAATGGAACTCACAATAATAAAATTCAACTAGAATGAAAACTGTTTCCATCTGCTTCTCGACAATGTTCCAAATAAATTTGCAGCTTTACATTTTGATGTCTGATTAAAAATAACGAGCGACATTTGCATCTGTTTACCTGGCAATGACAAAATGTTGTCATTATACCTATGTAACTGAATATAAATAGATGGGTATACTCTGTCTTGTCATTGGATATGTTATGTTATGTAACCAGATTAGTATTGACTGATTTAACTACAAAATTCAACCATTGAAAGCACCTGAATATTTTCTATTTGCTAAAGCTGAGCCATACTATCTCAGCCATACTTTAGCTCAGCAATTCTTGTATCATTTGAAGAAATCACAGCACAGTTAAGAATGCGTAATTAAGCATATTGAGTCAACAGGCATATTCTTCACTCCATAACTACTGATTCCAATTGTAGTGTTATGAATACAGCCATACATTTAATGCATGCATATTCATAATTAAATTTATCACAGCAGGCCTGGGTATATTATAGTTGGGCACTTCGATTAAATGTCATTTGCTGGTTATTGGGCAATTACTGCGTGTGGGGAATTAAGGAGAGTCGAAGCTCTACGTACGCATTTAGTCCATTTCTGCCAGCATTTTGTGCTGGATAGGCCTAATGTCCAAAATGTACAAAGTGTACAAAACGTTCGAAATGTTCGTCGGGTTGGCTAATTTGTACAGGCAATTAATTTACATTTGGGCCTAGGGCGATGGCCATTATTGTGTGGTGCAACAACGGACGGAGAGGTGGTTGTGCCAGCCATTTGTGCGATTTTGTTACATTTTGGTGCTCCGCTCTGCAAAGAAGGAATACATATGTAATATAGAGGGGCTAACAAGGCAAAGTGGGGTGTGGAGAGAGACAGAGACAGAGAAAGAGAGAGAGAGAGAGAGAGAGATCGAGAGGGAGAGAGACCATTTGTCGTTTGTGCATAGTGGAACATGTGTAGTAAATATCGCAACTCCATGGACACTAATAAAGCCTGTGGCTCAAATGGTGGTTGAGCCTGGTGCTGCTATCGCTGCGGTGGGATTGTTGCTGCCTGTTGTGGTATCGGCTCTGTGTCATATAATTTGTTGCTATTTAATGGACAATTTGCACTCGAATAATTTATTTAAGGCTACAAGCGTGTTAAGTCAATAACTGAAAGCTTAAAGCTTAAATGGTTAAGCAACAATTTCGCAATTAGGAAAATTAAACACAGATCCAAACTCATACTTTCAAATCCATTCACAAATCCATACACAGATATTCAATAATCAGACTTATAGAAGGAAACTATCCATTAGTCAGAAATACATTTCAGCATAGAGACTTTAACTTTAAGTCTCTCATGGACATATTTATTTTAATTTTAAGCAAATGCCTTGAATAAAAAATAAAAAATAAAAAAATATATATATATGTATATGTATATATTGAATAAAAAATAAAATATTTGGAGTTCATTTTCATCGCATTCAGTATTTATTATTTTAAGTTCTTGCCATCAAATTTCTTCAATTCGCATAATAAAACAGTTGCAGCTTAAATAAAAGTTTTCCACTCGCAAAAGTTTCAAAATAATTTCAATTTTGTTTACTTAAACAGTGAAACCTATAATAGTTTTCTGAATACATGTGTGGTTGTCAAACAATTGTTGTGGCACGAAGTTCAGTTGTCTGTGCGTCATTTTATTAATAATTTATTTAAACATCACTTATATAAAAATTTAGTTGAGAAAGTTGAAGAATACCACTTAAAACGTACAAATAACTTGCTTAATTTAAGCACTAATTTTAGATTAAAATTGCTGGAAAGAAAACCTTACATTTGACATGAAAACAATCTCAATTATGTTTTATGAGCGCTTTTCGATAACTCTTACAGCCAGTGGTCGTCTGTGGCCATTTTTCTCAGCATTATGTGCGGCAAATTTATTATTATGGCCGAGGGAATGTGACACAATCGCAGCCAAGCGATGACACTTTTAGGAGCCCTAAACCACTCAACCACCCAAACACCCATCCACCCACTCGAACCTAGGATTGTTGGTGTCTGCCTGTAGCTTTTATCTGGCAAGTGCCATAAAAAGAAATAACTCGACTCAACGACCCATTTTAAAGCCTCGAAATGTGAGCCGGGCAATTCCCACGACAATGGCTGGCAATAATCATTGATTTATTATGGCTGTCATTTGGGCTTATTAAAATGATATCTCAAGACAACGAATCATATACAGATTTTGGATTTATGACCTTAAACTCTTTGCCATAGCTGAGTAAAAGCTTGAGGAAAATTATACCCGGGATTAAACGCATAGAACTCAAGTATTCTTTTGACCTTTTTAAGTTATAAGTGCAATGTAGATTGGGGCAAAGTCCTCTCTAATTGAAACATCGAGTCGTAAAGCCGTGCCACAAAGTATGGCGCTAAGAGCGTGCCTAATCTATGCATATTTCTCAAGTTGGTCCCATAATCAGAAGCCGTCCACTTAGCAGGCGACCCAAACTAAGGCAAACAAAATGAGAATACGAAAAAAAAATAAACAGGAAAAGCGAAGGGAAAAGAAAATAAGCAGAGAAAACTGTAGCATATATTGCGGGGCAACATTTAGTTGCACTTTGGCAGGGCCCATTGTTGTACCTAATGTTTGCCCATTTATGTTTGAGGCAAGCCCGCGCGCGTGACTCCTGGCCGAGCACTTAGGCATTCCATCAGCGTGCCGCATGGCGTGTCTGGGGCGTTAGCGTGCCAAAATGTTCGGGGGGAGTGCGGCAAGCGGGGGTGCGGGATGCGGGGTGGCAGACTATTCAAAACTGTCCAAGCGCAGCGCAGGATTTGCATAACTTTACGCTTTCTCAAGTTGTTGTTGTTGCTGCTTTAGATTTGAACGGATTTTGCGGCCATTTACTTTCGCTTACTTTTAATAGGACGCAGGCATTACTTGTATACCCTGTAGTACTATCGGAGGAGGTGTATGACGAGCTAAAGCTGTAAGTTATGTGCCTCAGTTCCTTTTTTGTATTGTTTGAATTGTCTACCCAACTCTATACAGCTCCGATTTCTGTACACATATAGTTTTACAGGGCATTTGCCATCACTCAACTTGTTTGGATTGGCCTCTTTGAAACGCTGGCCAAAAGCTTTTAATCTGTCGCACATTGCAATTAGTGTCAACGCTTAGCACCAGACACTTCTCAAACAAAAATACACTGTGAGAAAGTTATGAGTCATCATTAGAATTCATGGCTACAGGGAACATGCTAAGCTTGTATTAATTCAATTAAAAATGTCCATATAAAAGTTTTAGTAAAGCTTAAATTTCACCTTTAATTTCAATGATATATTTACTTGAAAAGATTTTCAAAAAGTGGTAAGCGCAGTAAGTTTATTAAAACCTGTAAGGATATTTACTATGATTTCTGTAAATTTCAAATTTCAAATGCAACCTATTATCTTAGGTTCTAGTTTATCGCTAGTGTACTTAACTCAGGCACACACACACACACATACACACACTCGCACACATTTATATATATGAGTAAGGGACGAATGGATAAAATGTGAAAATATTTATTTAGTTTCACTTTGAAGTGGGTCGTCTGCTGCCGTCCCATCTCGATCCGTGCTGGCTGGTTAGTCACGGCTGCTGCATTTGGATTTGAGACGCGACCGAGATGTATCCTCGATTTGTGTGTGTGTGTGAGTTTGTGTGTGTGTGTGTGTGTGTGTGTGTCCGTGCGGGTGTTTAAGCTGTTCTTGGAGTGTTTGAGTGTTGAAAAAAGTGTTTAGCAAAACACATTAAATGCTTACTTATCAAAACGCAATCAGCTTAGGCGCCGAGTCCTCTGTCGTGTCCCATATCCTGTGACCTGTGCGGACTGTCAAATGATATGAAATGTTATGCTTTTAATCCTTTCATTGCCAATTCGACACAGACGCGTGCGGGCCTGATGGCCAGTTAACACGCACAACACCAACACACACACACACACACACTCGCACAGCTTAATCCTTTTGGCTGAGACACAATTCACACTTTTATTTGCCTGGATGGCAATATATCATTTTTCACAGGACAATGCCAAGCGTGGACAGGAGCGAGCAAACGAACGCGCACCAGCGTGAGAGGTAATGAGAAAAGCGCCTTGAAATTTAAGCGCTTAAGAGCCCATTTAAGCCTGTCAACATGGCTCTTGGGCCACTTGGGGCTCAGTGTCCTGACGCGCTTCTGGTTGTCATAGCACGCGCGAGCAAGCCACGGGACAACCCACTAACCGCGAACAAGTATAATGCTGCTCCTGCTCTTGCTGATATTGATAATGATAATGATGACGGCGACGACGACGAGAAGCACGTTCTGCGTTTACGTTTATTAACGATTTGGTTGGTTCGGCTGGATGTCGAAACTAGTGCAATATTTTGCGGCTGCTTATAAGCTGGACGGAGACTCACGTAGTTTTACTGCTGTTGAACTGTCGGCGATTTTGCAAGTTTTTGCGCGTGTTCCTTTGCCGAGTGCTTTTCGCTCCACGACCGACTGACTCTACCGGAAAGCTGCGTGCGACTAAACGTTGCACTAACCAGACCGATGGCTAGAATATCGAAACCCCCCAGGAAACACGAGGTGACCCGAAGTTAAACTTCGTTATTAGCCTGTGTGGGCACATGCGCAGTTTGGCTTGAAATATGCCGGCTGCTCTGGGTGGGTTTGGGGTGGTGTGGATGGGGGGTTCTGCAACAGCAGAAAGGACAATTGTTTGCTGGCTTGCTGCTGTTGCCACATGCAACTGTTGCGCATTTTTTCCAAATGGCCAAAGTGGAACATTTGTTATTGTTGTGCTTTTAGTTTTTATTTTTTTTTGGCTTCTCTCGTTTTTTTTTAAGAGAGAGAGAGAGAGAGGGAGGGAGAGAGTGAGAGAGAGTTTCTGGCCAGTTTCGGTGGCCGATTGATTTCTTTTGGAGAAGCGATAAGCTAATAAGCGTATCACATAATTTAATAATAATTATTGGAATGCTATTACAAGGCACGATTAAATGTATAACACGCAAGTGTGGGCCTCATATGAATATGCATATGAATAACACACTGGGTGTAATTGTTGACTTTTGCTTTTGTCAATTCATTAGGAATATTACAGAATAGTTAATTGGTAGACAACTGTTAAGGGTGTTCTTATTAATATTTCTTTATGTACTGATAAAAGCAATGTTGTACTCTAAAAACTATAACATTTTGTCAACATTTCGAATGCGATCGAAGAATTTTAATCGTAGTGCATTCTCATGCAGAGTAAATGCAATCATTGTCGTTGCTAAATATTTGTCATTGCCATAGTTTCAATTTCTTTGACAAGATTTAGAGCTGTTTTGTGGGCCAAACTGCAACAGAGAACGAGGCATGCAACGGAATTGGGCTCTTGTGTCGTACACACACTTGCATACATTTTTATTGTATTTCAGTCGTATGCATGTGTGTGTGTGTGTGTGTGTGTGTGTGCGTGTGCGTGTGCGTGTGTGTGTAAGTCAATGTGTGGCTGTGACAAGTAGCCCTATTTGTTGCGCTACAAATTCAATTTGTCACTCAAAAGCCGTCGAAATGAAGCAATTTCCTGTTAGTTGCCAACAACAGCAACAAGAAGAAGAGAAAGCATATAAGGAGGAGATCGAGCATGGGAACGAGGACTTGGAAGAGGACGAAGAGAACCAGAACATGATGACGAACTGTGAGGAGCAACATTTCCCAAACTAATTAAATGAAACGAACTCAACGAAGTTAGAACCAAACTAAGCAAATTGGGCAACTTGTCGTTGTAATTACATCAAAATATCTAAAAAAAAAAACAAGAAAAAGTAAACGTTGCACAAAAAAGAATATATATGTATATATATATAGAAACTGTCAGTTTGATTCATTTGGGCAAGGAAAGTTATTTGGCAGGACCTGTCCCAGTCTGACAGATGGCCGAAGCTGTCAACTGCCGACACAAAGCTCAATTTGCTGCAAGAACGAATGTCAATTAAAATTTTTTAATGAAATAACTTTCTTTGATTTTCAGAGCCGTTGTAAGAGGTGCTGGCGGGTGCGGTGGGGCAGCCAGGCTGTTTGGCTATTTGCCTTTGCCTGCTACAGAAATTCAATTAAAAAAGGTTGATTAGTTCGCAATTACATTGCCAAACGCCTTAAATATGTCTCATTACCAGCAACGAAAAGCCGCCTGAAAAGCAACCAAGAAAAATAATTTCGCAGCCATTTTCTGACAGTCTCCACAGGAAGGACACTTTAGACTTTGGACTTTTAATTAAAGGCAAAAAAACTCTTGAGCTACAGCATGAAAAATATCAAATTGAAAATCAAATCAGAGGCATCTTAAAAATAATGGAAAATATTCATGCTGTGCAGGGGAAAACCCTTTTCCTAATTTGTGGCGCCATTTATGATGTTTACACGTGCAACAGTCTAATTAATTGCAGATGGGAGATTGGAGAGTGGAGTTTCTGCAGTTGCCACGTGTCTTGGGTGGCCATTAAGTAGCGACCGAGTAG
This sequence comes from Drosophila melanocephala, assembly GCA_037043625.1. Lineage (NCBI taxonomy): Eukaryota > Metazoa > Arthropoda > Insecta > Diptera > Drosophilidae > Drosophila > Drosophila melanocephala. Next base: position 19,444 of record JBAMBD010000053.1, read on the forward strand.
CTTGCAAGAAAAAGCCGATTAAAGACAAGCGTTTCTCGGAGGGAGTGCTTTACAGCAACTGAGAACATATAACTGATAAGCGAAATAGTGAACAAAACCACATGAGAACCACTAAGCCGCCAGACGTGCACTTATCAGCAAGGAGGCAAGAACCAACAGCCAAGGGACACGCCCACTTTTCAGTAATGAGTCCAACTCGTTGCCAAAACACACACAAAAAGGAGGCAAGGAATCGGTAAGGGAAGGGCGTTGAAATGAAAGGTTAAGCGAGCAACCACTTCGTGCAACAAATGTGTAGAAAAAGCTGCAAAGCAGGATAACAATAAGCAACAAGACCAAAAACAACAATTGACAGACGCTTAAACAGTTGCAGGAACTGAAAAAAGCTGCAGCAAAGTGGCAAAGTTCACACCAACCTCCCCCCGCAGTAAGGATGCCGAGTAGGGGAAGGGGGAGAGAAAAATCCGAGAAAAACCCAGAAGCACACAGCAAAGCATTATAAGGCTAAGGGAAAAGGATAATAATGCGACTGCGAGAACAAAAACAAATACGTGAAACTCGATCTGTGGCTGCGACTGGGTTTAAATGTGTGTTTGAGTGAGTTATGCGGATGTGTATTGTGTCTGTGTGAGTGTTTGTTGGGTGTAAGTGGTAAGTGGCAGGCAAGCACACGCGAAGCAGAGGACAACAACAAACAGAAAATAGAATCTAATCGCAATAAAACGAAATGGAATCCCCTTAATGCACCATGTAAACAAAATAAGCACGTGACCGGCAAAGGGCGACTTCGCCCCTCAACATTCTTAGACTACCACGAAGCTTGTGTCCTGCTGGCGCCAAACAAATTGCCGCGTGAACATAGTCCAGCCAGGCAGCAACTGCAGATGCAGCTTCAGGGAGTCATCGTGGCGCCATCATAAAATAAGAAGAGTCTCGAGGCGTCTTGGAAGATTTTCAACTGCCTCTTGATAAAATGGGATGAGGAATGAATAATTCACACTTGACCAAACTCAGCGAATGCACTTTTCATTTCCTCCTGCCACTTTTATTCTTTTGCACAGTATTCAGAGTCCTTGAATGACTGTCGAGTTGTGGGCGCTTTACAAATCGTTTCAGATTCTCAGAGCAAATATGTTAAAGGGCAGATCAGGAGTAAGGAGAGTGGAACAATATAAAAAATGTATCTCTGATGTGTCCGATTACAGTCGGTTGCAATCCTTTGCCACAGTCCGCAACAAAAGCAACACAAACTCGGACACTTGCTGCCACATTTTGGGGCATTTCCTTTAACGCCTTCCAATCTTATTGTCAGCAGCTGAGAGTGCAAGAAGAGCTGAGGGAAGCTGCTGCCACTTGCAGTTGAAATGCCTTTAAATTTGATATCTCATGTTTCCGGTTGTGAGTCTGAGAGATTCCCCTTGGCCTGTTGCCAGCTGCCAGGCTTCAATTGGCTCACGTATTCCTCACTTGCTTCCATCCAAATAGTTAATTACCTCGATAAATGGGGAATTACAGCACTCAAAAGTGCATATGGGGGCAATAACCCCATCGTAATTGGCCCCAACTAAGTTTCAAACTCAACTCCACTTAATTTTATGCGTCACAATTTGCTTTTAGTGATTCCCTTTCCACAGATATGTTAAGAATCTCTGACAGGACTCGCAACTATCAAGATTTTACGAGTGAAGTTATGAAGTCCGAAGGATAATAATGGGCCAACACTTTATGCTTGGCACTAATTCAAAATCCGCCAACAAGTTTGAGAAACGCCTTTGGCCAATGCCAAGTTCGCTTGTAGTTGGCTTGTTGGCATCCGAAGCAGACATGAACATTTTTACGCTGAGAGAAATGCCGTCGAAACAGTTCTTACGATATTGCTTATATTATTATACAGAGGGAAAACTAAATGCGAAACTCCAACCAAAAGTCAAGCGAGTGAATTGTTTGATGCTTTGAGGCACAAACTCAGTGGCATCCGCATTGCCACAGGGAGAGAGGGGGCGAATAAGGAAGGAGGCTGAGAAAGTACATCGGAAGTGGCGGAAAACTTTGCTTGCCAACAACAGCTCCACTTGGATGTCAGCAATCGGCAATGGCCCAAAAGGATAAGCAGCATCGCAACATGTAATATCTGCCTATCCAAAGGATAAAGGAAAAGGGAGAGTCGACTGTGTATACTAAGGAAAGTTTCTTTTTCCAACGCTTTTATTACTCTTTGCTGTCTGGAAAGAGACTGCTGCATGTAGCGCCAAATTTGTATGATTGGTAAAAATACAGAGCCAGACATTGTATGGAATGAGAGGATATGAGAATAGAAGTATGGGGTCATACTGTGGGGAGCACGCCGGGTAAATGAAGTGTGACGCTTTGTTTTCCTTTGATTTAGTTTTATGGGTCTACATCGGATGTAATTGAATTATGCAACTTGGCGCTGACGCCCAACAACAGACAGCAGACAGCAGAAAGGAGACGACTTTATTAGCATTGGATCGTAAAAGTGACTCGTCTATCGTTCGTCTGTAGATAGGGGATGATGACATCCATAATGACGATGCGAATGATGATGGACAGCATGCGACTGTTGCACAAAATGGCTGCCAGGGGCATGTTTCGATGGGCTATGGATGCGGACAGGAATAGGAACATGGTTACGCTTTTTAGCGGTGATATCTGAATTTTCGATGTCCCATTCGTGCACAACACGCGATGAAATGAGTTGGAAAATATGTCTGCGGTTGCCCGTCAGTCGAAAAATGGCAGAAGGCAGAACGACATCCTGCCAACTCACTGAACGCTGGAAAATTTCCATAACTCAATAAAGCGCCACATTAACTGATAAGCAGCCGTTGTCAGAGTTTCCACTGTAGGCATTGGACTGGGTGAGTGATGAGCGATAGAAACATAACTCAACATTCGTGGAGTCAATGCATCGATGGATTCAGCAAATGCCAATGGAGTGGCAATTTGAACTGCTCAGAGTCAGAAACAAAGACAGAGAACAAAGGGACACATACAGTCGAATTGAGTTGAAAGGATGCCCAGCTGACATTCGATGTTAACTCCGATCCGAGGATGAAACGAAACTGAAACTGAAACCATTTCAGGGGCCAAGCAACACGCGTTTGCTTTCAGGTCGAGGCTCCCAGGGGAACATCAATTCGAATAGACATACTTTACTGAATGGAATCGGGTTGTGCTTCAATATTATGCATCAGTGTCTGGGATCTGCCCATAATTAATATGCGAGTTGCCATAGAGCAATCTGTCATTTCATATGAGGAAGTCACCCTCAACCTACCCCGTTTAACAAACTCATAGAGAACTCAAGTGACGTGTGACAGGAGGACAGATTCAGATACAGATTCGGACAGCTCGCTTCAGTGGCTTCCAATTACAGTTTCATATCCCGTCAGAGCATTTCCACTTCCACTCGGTGCGAGTTTAAAATCGAAACCATGAAACCAATTGAAATCAAAGACATCCCACTCAACTCTTCCTTCACTTATTCCGTCTCCTCCTGCACCGCAACCTTCTCTTCAACTGCAATTGGAGTTACGATGCATCGCTCTATAATCGGTTGGGGAGGTCCAGTTGAGAGCTATAGCATTTGTGTGTCCCTGTTTTGTTTGCGTCCTGTTGGACAAGGACTAAGCTGTGCAAATGACAACTGGTCAGCAGGCAGCTCACGCACTCACACGGGGGCTTACAAGGCTCGCCCGATATCGTAATTCCAATCAACACGAATTGGAGCAGGGAACACACACGAAAAGTTTAGGACTAAGCTGCCAATAGGCAGATTGCTGCAGTCGTCGAGTGGGGAACAATGCAGTTTAGTAGAACGCAAAACGAGTTCCACGCTTTGTTTCAACTTCTTTTCCTGTTGACGAAAATGCTCACGTCCTGAGCACGTGACCAAAATGTTTTCCCATAAATAAGGAAAATATGAAAATGAAGAGATGAAGCAAATAAAATGGAGCACCTCGTTTATCCCCAAGTTTTCCCAGTCAGTTAGCGACTTCATATGTTTCCCTGGGAACAAACTTTGCACGAAACCTTTGAAAAATTTATCAATAAGTTGTGAGTCGCAGCTGAAAGGCATTGCTTCCTCTCTTGCCCCCTCTAATCATTTCTTCTACCCACAAGACATTAACCCCAATTGGCTAAATGGCTCATTAGGTCAGTGGGGGAGTTCTCCGAAGTGCCTGTCTCTATGTCTGTCTGCCTGTATATCTGTCTAAAGGTCTGTCGCTAGCTCATCCATGAGGTAAGCAGCCAAAGTCAGTCGACTGCCATTCAGAGAAATTCAGAGAAGTTTTCCCCATTCAACCCGTCGGTCGTTGTGGCATTTGTATTTCCATTCATTAGCTCGCAATAGAAATGGAAACAAAACGCAACCGAGTTGCACTGCTGCGTGGTCAGTTATAATTAGGGGGCGCTTTTAGGGTTTTATGGGCCAAGCGATTAGCGCCAAGAGCCAAACCACGAACCGAGGAAAGTGAAGCCGACTCGTAAACACTTTCGCGTTGACCCACTCGAAAGGATTCCATTGTAGCGTTGGGGTTTTTCCGGTCTCTTTCTTATTACCCACTGCCTCCAATTCAAATTCAATATTGTTAATTGGCGACGTGGTTCCAGCAGGCTCTGAAGCAACCATAAACCTCTCGGTTACAGCTGTAGTCCAATTCGAAGCAGCTCAAAGTTATGTTTGCAATATTTGTCTAACGGTGGAAAGGGAGGACATACAAATGGGTGCGGTCGAGGACATGCATAACTCAATGAAAATATGTTTCTCAGCCTGGGACTAGGTCTGGATGTGGGTCTGGATGTGTTGTAGAGTTGATTAATTGGTCATAAACCAAACGATTAGCATACTCATTTTGAGAACAGGAAAATAAGACTCAAGAAAGTTCTCAGATGAACCCACTTGGCAAGGGTGGACAAGTCATCTATCGAAGAGGAAATACCGTATTTGGAAGTGAACCAAGGGAGGATATAAAGTTTTAGCTGAAGAACCATTGGAGTTTCATTTGCCTGTGAAACGTTTATCGTTATGATTGTGGGGTGCCACTTTTTCACTCTGTCCCCAATGTTGCAGGCGGTTTTCATAGCTGCCCCATAATCAAGGGGATGTGGATGTGGTTCCAATGCTCAGGGGAAAGGAGTACACAGTACACAGTACCCAGGGCAGTAATTGCTTAATTTGATTACGTGCCGCCGTAAAAAGCAGAACAGGAAATTTGCACATACACTGAAACATACACACACACTCACAAATTCAGGCGGTAATGAAGTTGATTCGCTGTTCAGATGGATGGATGGATGGATGGATGGTTGGATGGACGGCTAACTGCCTAGCAGGCAATCGCAAATGGGTGTGACCCAATCCTCCACTTTCCCCTTGGTCGCACTCTGGCAACTCCCTCGACTTTAAACTGCGAAACAACTTAATTTATGTTTTTGGCAGAGGCTGAAACCCTTTGCCAGAATGTCGCCATCGCATTTGCAGGAAACAACAGTGCGGACAACAACAACAAGGAGAGCTAAGTATATAAGTGCAAATTCAGGAGCAACAATAAAGCGTCAAAGGCACGAAATCCAAACCCGTTTGGTTTGGTTCGGTTCGCTTTGGTTGGCTCGTACCATAATTAGAAGAGACCTCTGCACGCTCAATTAGAAGCTTGTAAACAGAAGTGAAAGGGAAAATGTGTGTAGAGGGTGGGGTTGGAGCAAACACGTTCATATAAACACTCTCTGCCTCAGTTGCAGCAACACCAACAAATACAACAGGAGAAGGTAAAATAGCCGCAGTGTTGAAGGGAAACACGCGACGAACTGCAGCTGGACATGGTGAGGGTGATGTTGTGGGAGGGAGGTACAGAAGAGAAGGAAGGGATTAGTCTGGAACACGGCATAAAACAGGCAAAGAGCCAGTGGGTGGTAAGGGTGCAGGGAATACTTGAATGTCTTAATTAACTGTTAGTTG
>JBAMBD010000054.1:0-27475 GCA_037043625.1 Drosophila melanocephala
TGCAGATGCAGCTTCAGGAGTCATCGGCGCTATCATAAAATAAGAAGAGTCTCGAGGCGTCTTGGAAGATTTTCAACTGCCTCTTGATAAAATGGGATGAGGAATGAATAATTCACACTTGACCAAACTCAGCGAATGCACTTTTCATTTCCTCCTGCCACTTTTATTCTTTTGCACAGTATTCAGAGTCCTTGAATGACTGTCGAGTTGTGGGCGCTTTACAAATCGTTTCAGATTCTCAGAGCAAATATGTTAAAGGGCAGATCAGGAGTAAGGAGAGTGGAACAATATAAAAAATGTATCTCTGATGTGTCCGATTACAGTCGGTTGCAATCCTTTGCCACAGTCCGCAACAGAAGCAACACAAACTCGGACACTTGCTGCCACATTTTGGGGCATTTCCCTTTAACGCCTTCCAATCTTATTGTCAGCAGCTGAGAGTGCAAGAAGAGCTGAGGGAAGCTGCTGCCACTTGCAGTTGAAATGCCTTTAAATTTGATATCTCATGTTTCCGGTTGTGGGTCTGAGAGATTCCCCTTGGCCTGTTGCCAGCTGCCAGGCTTCTATTGGCTCACGTATTCCTCACTTGCTTCCATCCAAATAGTTAATTACCTCGATAAATGGGGAACTAGCAGCACTCAGCAAGTGCATATGGGGGCAATAACCCCATCGTAATTGGCCCCAACTAAGTTTCAAACTCAACTCCACTTAATTTTATGCGTCACAATTTGCTTTTAGTGATTCCCTTTCCACAGATATGTTAAGAATCTCTGACAGGACTCGCAACTATCAAGATTTTACGAGTGAAGTTATGAAGTCCGAAGGATAATAATGGGCCAACACTTCATGCTTGGCACTAATTCAAAAATCCGCCAACAAGTTTGAGAAACGCCTCTGGCCAATGCCAAGTTCGCTTGTAGTTGGCTTGTTGGCATCCGAAGCAGACATGCACATTTTTACGCTGAGAGATATGCCGTCGAAACAGTTCTTACGATATTGCTTATATTATTATACAGAGGGAAAACTAAATGCGAAACTCCAACCAAAAGTCAAGCGAGTGAATTGTTTGATGCTTTGAGGCACAAACTCAGTGGCATCCGCATTGCCACAGGGAGAGAGGGGGCGAATAAGGAAGGAGGCTGAGAAAGTACGTCGGAAGTGGCGGAAAAACTTTGCTTGCCAACAACAGCTCCAACTTGGATGTCAGCAATCGGCAATGGCCCAAAAGGATAAGCAGCATCGCAACATGTAATATCTGCCTATCCAAAGGATAAAGGAAAAGGGAGAGTCGACTGTGTATACTAGGAAAGTTTCTTTTTCCAACGCTTTTATTACTCTTTGCTGTCTGGAAAGAGACTGCTGCATGTAGCGCCAAATTTGTATGATTGGTAAAAAATACAGAGCCAGACATTGTATGGAATGAGAGGATATGAGAATAGAAGTATGGGGTCATAACTGTGGGGAGCACGCTGGGTAAATGAAGTGTGACGCTTTGTTTTCCTTTGATTTAGTTTTATGGGTCTACATCGGATGTAATTGAATTATGCAACTTGGCGCTGACGCCCAACAACAGACAGCAGACAGCAGAAAGGAGACGACTTTATTAGCATTGGATCGTAAAAGTGACTCGTCTATCGTTCGTCTGTAGATAGGGGATGATGACATCCATAATGACGATGCGAATGATGATGGACAGCATGCGACTGTTGCACAAAATGGCTGCCAGGGGCATGTTTCGATGGGCTATGGATGCGGACAGGAATAGGAACATGGTTACGCTTTTTAGCGGTGATATCTGAATTTTCGATGTCCCATTCGTGCACAACACGCGATGAAATGAGTTGGAAAATATGTCTGCGGTTGCCCGTCAGTCGAAAAATGGCAGAAGGCAGAACGACATCCTGCCAACTCACTGAACGCTGGAAAATTTCCATAACTCAATAAAGCGCCACATTAACTGATAAGCAGCCGTTGTCAGAGTTTCCACTGTAGGCATTGGACTGGGTGAGTGATGAGCGATAGAAACATAACTCAACATTCGTGGAGTCAATGCATCGATGGATTCAGCAAATGCCAATGAAGTGGCAATTTGTGCTGCTCAGAGTCAGAAACAAAGACAGAGAACAAAGGGACACATACAGTCGAATTGAGTTGAAAGGATGCCCAGCTGACATTCGATGTTAACTCCGATCCGAGGATGAAACGAAACTGAAACTGAAACCATTTCAGGGGCCAAGCAACACGCGTTTGCTTTCAGGTCGAGGCTCCCAGGGGAACATCAATTCGAATAGACATACTTTACTGAATGGAATCGGGTTGTGCTTCAATATTATGCATCAGTGTCTGGGATCTGCCCATAATTAATATGCGAGTTGCCATAGAGCAATCTGTCATTTCATATGAGGAAGTCACCCTCAACCTACCCCGTTTAACAAACTCATAGAGAACTCAAGTGACGTGTGACAGGAGGACAGCTTCAGATACAGATTCGGACAGCTCGCTTCAGTGGCTTCCAATTACAGTTTCATATCCCGTCAGAGCATTTCCACTTCCACTCGGTGCGAGTTTAAAATCGAAACCATGAAACCAATTGAAATCAAAGACATCCCACTCAACTTTTCCTTCACTTATTCTGTCTCCTCCTGCACCGCAACCTCCTCTTCAACTGCAATTGGAGTTACGATGCATCGCTCTATAATCGGTTGGGGAGGTCCAGTTGAGAGCTATAGCATTTGTGTGTCCCTGTTTTGTTTGCGTCCTGTTGGACAAGGACTAAGCTGTGCAAATGACAACTGGTCAGCAGGCAGCTCACGCACTCACACGGGGGCTTACAAGGCTCGCCCGATATCGTAATTCCAATCAACACGAATTGGAGCAGGGAACACACGAAAAGTTTAGGACTAAGCTGCCAATAGGCAGATTGCTGCAGTCGTCGAGTGGGGAACAATGCAGTTTAGTAGAACGCAAAACGAGTTCCACGCTTTGTTTCAACTTCTTTTCCTGTTGACGAAAATGCTCACGTCCTGAGCACGTGACCAAAATGTTTTCCCATAAATAAGGAAAATATGAAAATGAAGAGATGAAGCAAATAAAATGGAGCACCTCGTTTATCCCCAAGTTTTCCCAGTCAGTTAGCGACTTCATATGTTTCCCTGGGAACAAACTTTGCACGAAACCTTTGAAAAATTTATCAATAAGTTGTGAGTCGCAGCTGAAAGGCATTGCTTCCTCTCTTGCCCCCTCTAATCATTTCTTCTACCCACAAGACATTAACCCCAATTGGCTAAATGGCTCATTAGGTCAGTGGGGGAGTTCTCCGAAGTGCCTGTCTCTATGTCTGTCTGCCTGTATATCTGTCTAAAGGTCTGTCGCTAGCTCATCCATGAGGTAAGCAGCCAAAGTCAGTCGACTGCCATTCAGAGAAATTCAGAGAAGTTTTCCCCATTCAACCCGTCGGTCGTTGTGGCATTTGTATTTCCATTCATTAGCTCGCAATAGAAATGGAAACAAAACGCAACCGAGTTGCACTGCTGCGTGGTCAGTTATAATTAGGGGGCGCTTTTAGGGTTTTATGGGCCAAGCGATTAGCGCCAAGAGCCAAACCACGAACCGAGGAAAGTGAAGCCGACTCGTAAACACTTTCGCGTTGACCCACTCGAAAGGATTCCATTGTAGCGTTGGGGTTTTTCCGGTCTCTTTCTTATTACCCACTGCCTCCAATTCAAATTCAATATTGTTAATTGGCGACATGGTTCCAGCAGGCTCTGAAGCAACCATAAACCTCTCGGTTACAGCTGTAGTCCAATTCGAAGCAGCTCAAAGTTATGTTTGCAATATTTGTCTAACGGTGGAAAGGGAGGACATACAAATGGGTGCGGTCGAGGACATGCATAACTCAATGAAAATATGTTTCTCAGCCTGGGACTAGGTCTGGATGTGGGTCTGGATGTGTTGTAGAGTTGATTAATTGGTCATAAACCAAACGATTAGCATACTCATTTTGAGAACAGGAAAATAAGACTCAAGAAAGTTCTCAGATGAACCCACTTGGCAAGGGTGGACAAGTCATCTATCGAAGAGGAAATACCGTATTTGGAAGTGAACCAAGGGAGGATATAAAGTTTTAGCTGAAGAACCATTGGAGTTTCATTTGCCTGTGAAACGTTTATCGTTATGATTGTGGGGTGCCACTTTTTCACTCTGTCCCCAATGTTGCAGGCGGTTTTCATAGCTGCCCCATAATCAAGGGGATGTGGATGTGGTTCCAATGCTCAGGGGAAAGGAGTACACAGTACACAGTACCCAGGGCAGTAATTGCTTAATTTGATTACGTGCCGCCGTAAAAAGCAGAACAGGAAATTTGCACATACACTGAAACATACACACACACTCACAAATTCAGGCGGTAATGAAGTTGATTCGCTGTTCAGATGGATGGATGGATGGATGGATGGTTGGATGGACGGCTAACTGCCTAGCAGGCAATCGCAAATGGGTGTGACCCAATCCTCCACTTTCCCCTTGGTCGCACTCTGGCAACTCCCTCGACTTTAAACTGCGAAACAACTTAATTTATGTTTTTGGCAGAGGCTGAAACCCTTTGCCAGAATGTCGCCATCGCATTTGCAGGAAACAACAGTGCGGACAACAACAACAAGGAGAGCTAAGTATATAAGTGCAAATTCAGGAGCAACAATAAAGCGTCAAAGGCACGAAATCCAAACCCGTTTGGTTTGGTTCGGTTCGCTTTGGTTGGCTCGTACCATAATTAGAAGAGACCTCTGCATGCTCAATTAGAAGCTTGTAAACAGAAGTGAAAGGGAAAATGTGTGAGAGGGTGGGGTTGGAGCAAACACGTTCATATAAACACTCTCTGCCTCAGTTGCAGCAACACCAACAAATACAACAGGAGAAGGTAAAATAGCCGCAGTGTTGAAGGGAAACACGCGACGAACTGCAGCTGGACATGGTGAGGGTGATGTTGTGGGAGGGAGGTACAGAAGAGAAGGAAGGGATTAGTCTGGAACACGGCATAAAACAGGCAAAGAGCCAGTGGGTGGTAAGGGTGCAGGGAATACTTGAATGTCTTAATTAACTGTTAGTTGCGCTCAGCAAAAACAGCAGGATGAGGTAGTGGCAATGGAGGACAGAGCAACTGCTAGGGGCAAAGGAGGAGAGTTAACCGCCTGTCGCCTGTTGTTGCCACTAAATAATGTCGAGACGTGCCTCAACTTACTATTTATGATTCGCAATTATTTTAGAGAGGTTCGCTACGCTTTGGTTTTGAATGGTATGGAACTGAATGAAGAAGGGGTGTGGCCGGAGTGAAGGTAGGAGTTAGGCTCGCTTATCTGATTTGGGGATACACGAAGTGTGCATAAACCTGAACACGTCCCCACCATCAACACACACTCACACACACAAATGCGAGTTGGCTCTTTTGTTTAATTTTTTTTTTTTTTGACGGCGCCAGACGAAAGTGTTCGCTAGACAAATGCCATGTAAAAGGAGGGTTAGGGAGTCAAGGGGTTGCTAATGGAACAGAGAAAGAGATGGTGAGAGAGAGAGAGAGAGAGAAAGAGAGACTGGGCTGCCATGTCACTTGGTCATAAAAAAGTTTATGTCTGACATGAGCCAAAAACAATTTGCATATTTTTCCACTGGATAACAACTTAATTTAGGATACATTCGAGCAATGGCGACAGCGACTGAGACTATTGCGTTAGCTGTTCGTAAGGGAAATGGATGGATCATATCTGTAGATATATGCAAGTAGTAAAAGGTTGGTCACTTGGCTGTGAATACTAAATTTAATTTCGTTGATTCCACTGCCCAGAAAACAGCCAAGAGTTGACCAAATATTTGCAGAGTGACCTTTGACGTTTAAGCCATGTCTTAGAACTAAAGTGGCTTTACATTTGTTGAAGCTGTTACGGCTTCCACCTTGAATGCAATTTATTTGCTGTCCTCGGGCTGACTTTTGACTGACGCCATATTTTCTGCAACATTTGCAATAGCCGTAAGCTCATCCGCTTCCATGCAACGCAAGACCACTTAGAGAAGCTCCTTTGCTGCTGCTACCCGTCTCCTGACAGAGAGAGATGCATAAGCGCAATGGAAACTCTCTCTGGAAGCCATTTCTCATCGTGTCATGGCTACCTCAGATCAGACGCAGTGAGGCACTGGCTTTGAGCTGCTGATAGATTAGCATAATCCAAGCTGAAACTTATGCCACAAGATTCTTCTCTGCTATCTGTTGGCAATTAGTGTTGCCTTAAAGTAACTAAGATATAGATTGAAATATGCACATGTACATATGTAATATGAAATGTTCAACTCTGCAGGTGCTCAGCATCAACCCTCAACTCTGTCTTTCATTTTATAATGGTTTTTTTTTATTTTTTAAAAGTGTATCCCATTTAAAATACTTTTTTTATGCCCGGCCAATTGAGGCTGGCTTTGATGTGCTTTTCATAAAGAGAGGGGCGAAAATGATATGATTAGAGGCAATTTCCGCTGCATTTGCCAGCCAGCGACTCTAATCTAATCTAACTGCGGAGTGCACAAAGCCGAAGAGAAAGCCAAAGGCACCCCCAAAAATTAAATAGGTTTCATTCATTTTGTGTGTATTCCTAACCACATTGGGGCGCATATAAAATATAAAAAGGCATTTACTCACTACCCAAGAACGCACAGCAGTTGGCAGGCTTCGAATGCAGTTTGCGTAGCTTTCTTTTACTTTCACTTTGTGGCCTGTTTTGGCTAAAAGACACGTGAGTTGATATTTGTATACCCTTGCAAAGGATATCATAATATTATCGTGAAGTGTGTAACGCAATATGGGAGACGTCTCCGATCTTATAAACTTGATCAGCGTCAATAACCGAATCTCGTTATCATCATGTCCGTCAACGTCTTTTAGTCTTAAGGCTATGTTGATCATATATGTATTTTTATGGGCAACTATATCATTTAACTGTCATTGGAAGTGCAAAAGATGTCAAAAGATGGGCTCCAGTATGAAAAACGTGTTTGTTTAACGGATCAAAGTCACTAGCATTATTTTAACAAGATGTCTAACATTTTTTTAAAAGCAATAATTAGATTTAGATGTGACCTGGTGGTCTTCGATCTGCGAGGGTATGCGATATTCGACGTAGCAGAAATAGCTTTTCTTTCTTGAGTTTTTTGGTTTCTTATTCTATCCGATGTGGAAGTACTTAACCAACGCTGGCACCAGCCAACGCTTTGGCACGCTAATAAACTTGAATCTTTGGAAAGGTCCAAGAACGAGTCAATGCTTTTTCATTGCTTGTCGCTGCGACTCCGTTGTCTACTTTAAAAATAGGTAATCCCCTAATGAAGTTGTGCAAAAGTATGTAACAGGCAGAAGTAAGTATATCCGATTCGATATCGATAAACATTAATTTCTAATAGGTTTCTTAATAATAGTTGTTAGTTTTTAATATTTTAAGGATATCGCCTATTCGAGCTTTCTCTACTTTAGCATTCTTACTTGTTTTTTTTGCTTGTTCTGTTCTGCTCTGCGCTATTGCAAAGGGGCGCCAAAATGGCGCATACTGGGCGCCAAATGAATTTCATTTCACAGACGCAAAGCGAACAATTTTATTCACTGTCAAACCGAATTTGCTTTTCGCAGTACCACGAGTTGAAAAACTTTGCCCAAGCTCTGAAAAAATGCATCCAAAATTGAAATTAATTTGCTGGCTTCTTGTTCTTTATTTTCTGGCACTGCCTTTTAAGCTAATTTGGCGGGGTCCATCTCTGCTGGCTGTGGCTCATCCATTTCCATATCCAAAATGCTGCAAATTTTGCGTACATATAGAGAGCATTTTAAATCCAATGCTAGATTTTGGCTCTCAGTAAATTACTCAGATGCTGAGAAGTCACTTAAATAATACGCCATAGAGTTCTCCGGTGCAGGCAAGTCGAGTTCACTTTTCACGACAGCCCAAAAACATTTTGAAGCCGTTAACAAGCTCTGCCTGCTCCTGATTGCGATTGGAATTGAGTTTGCGATTCGCATTCGAGCTGGTTGCTGGTTAATGTTGTCCAGGCAACACTAACTGTCTGCCAGCCAGTGAGGGAGAGAGATAGAGTAGGTATGTCGAATGGAAGGCGGAAACACTTTAGCAATTTGCAATTGGCATATCAAGTGCAGAGCAGGGCAGAGGCGAGAGCTGCTAGCTGAGAGTCAAGATGCATCCATGCATGCAGACAATTCACGGCTCGACGCATTTCTATGAGTGGTTTGGCGTCCGACGCAGGCACTGGATGGACCCCGGTTGGCATGGGTACGCCAAATGTGCGTGCCGGTGTGGGGGAGTGGGGAAGGGGTGTCAGGAATGTGGCAATAAATCACGCAACGTTGAATCCGTTTGCAAATTTACAATGTAATATTTACAGTTTAACCGAGTTCAATATTATTCGAACCATCTTTTTTGTCTGTTAAACGATTGTGTTTGAAAAGTGCAAATGTTACCAGTTATAAGGCTAATTCCCATTCCTGATTTTTAACTACAATTACTTCTTAAATATTCCAGCTATTTTCATCGGAAATACCTTTTTGGTAATCATTTTTGCATTCGCATTACTCTTATTTCATTTTTATACTTTATACTTAATTCCACTGGGATCAATGGATTGCTTGACATTTGTAAATACAAAGCTAGTTAAGCAAAGCTTATCGCAACTAAATTGATGTATAGTTTTTCACTTTAATAATACCAACAATTTTGCGATTCTCTTCTCCTCGTCTTTGTACACAGACTTTTCAACTTTTCTGAATAGGCTTTAACTTTGCAGCAATTGGAAATGTTATGGGACGAAGACAAAGGTCATAAGACATTTGGCACTTAATAAAAGGTTTTTGGTTACTTTAGAGCGTTGGAAGTGGCCTTAACCGAATTCCACAAAGGCAGTGAAATTAATTTCATGGCTCAAAAAACACAAATCGTAAACAATTAGAAGAAGGCCCCACTCAAACACATAAGCACACACATTCACACATCGCACAACACGCATCAGTGCGCCAAATTTTGAAGAGAATAACTAAGAATGTTGTAGTCGAGTGAGCTCGACTACGATACACCCTAAACCCAGCTGTTAAAAATAGGTTGTAGTATTAGTGACAAATTTCTCTTTAAAAGTTATGCACACTTAAATGTGAGCAGGTCTGCAAATGCATTCTTTTCCCATGGCAGGCACAGGCACTGAAGATTAAAAAAGAACTAAGGCTGCGCATATTTTTATTCACAAGCCCGAACTGACTCGAACTGGCTTGTAACAAACGCATGCAGTACATATGTATGTACAGGCA
Organism: Drosophila melanocephala; assembly: GCA_037043625.1. Classification (NCBI taxonomy): domain Eukaryota; kingdom Metazoa; phylum Arthropoda; class Insecta; order Diptera; family Drosophilidae; genus Drosophila; species Drosophila melanocephala. The sequence continues at coordinate 9,341 of JBAMBD010000054.1, forward strand.
ATCGTATTTAACAAGGCTCTGCAGAATAAACGCAATTTTATGTATACAGAAAATGTCACTTTTTGAGAAGTTATGGCTCCCGAAAGTTCCCAAAGACAATTTTTCGAGTCCGAATAGCGTTTCCAACATTGAATGCAGTTCTCATATGGAGGTCAAACCATGATCAAAAAGCCTCGGTTTTTGAAAATAGGGCCACTTTTGACAACGTTATGGTCTGGGAAAGTTTTGAATCGTCCCAAAGACAAATTTTCGAGGGTGTAAGACCATTTTTGATGAAAATTGGACAGTTAACCAAAATTAAAAGCGTTTGCCTTTATAATTGTAGATTTTGTTGCCATCGGAAAACGATATATACTGACATTTACGAAACAGAGGCAACTATCGCCAAAATGGAGTAAACTTGACTTGAACTTATATTCCAAATTGAAGTCTCCAGCTATATCGACTCGGCTGTTGATCCTGGTCAAGTATATATACCTTAAGGGGTCGGAGATGCTTCGTTCACCCTGTTACATACATTTGCAGAAAACTATTATGACCTTTTTACCCATTTTCAATGGGTTCAGGGTATAAAAAGTGAAAGAATTTCGGACAAACCAAATAAGTCGACATGTGAAAAAGCTAACAAAAAAGTTTTCCTCAGCCGGGGAAGTAAAGTCTATTGCTCTTTGTCGTGGATACACGTGTCCAGGACAATAACCGCAATGCTCACAGATGCGAAGTTATTTACACTCTGTAGAGAAAGTCTACATTAATTAAGTTTGATTTAAAGAGCCTGGACCAAAAATGGCATAGCTTACTTAGATGGATTAATTATAATAAATATAATTATATTATTATTGGATGAATAATGAATATACATTTTATAATTATTATTATAGATATTGACTCCTGCTGAACTTCTTAAAACGAATTTTTGCGTAGAGTGTATCAAAAGTGTTGCCCCATAACTGGAAATCAGATGTCAAAGTTTGCAACTCGTTTGATTGGGCCAATTGTTCACAGTTTGTTCAGACTTTGAGCCGGACATGTGGTCGTCTTGGTCTAACCGGGCCAAGAGGTCTGACTTGAATTGAATCCAAAGTGCTTTTAAAGTGCAACTTTAACTATACTTTTAATTGTTGAACAAGTCTCGACGTTGACTCTCAAAGACTTGCAACGTGGGCTTATTCATGTGGACACGCAACTAGCAACTTGCAACATGACTAAGTAAATCGTCTGTCAACCAAGGTAAGTTGGAACGAAGCCCAAATCGGCAGGCCTCGATTGGCACTGGTTTAAGGGGATGGTGGGTCGGGGTGGTGTTGGTATTTACTTTGGTCTGGAGTCGAGTTGCGAGTGTCTCCGCCATTGCCAATGTAAATACGTGTGCGAAAGCGACCACCTGAGAAATCAGCACTCGACAGGCCACGCCACATCGCCATGCCACAACGCGACATGACTCGTGCCTCAGTTTGGCTTGTTACCAAATCGCTTTAGCGTTGCCGCAAGGCAGCAATAAAAATTGCCGCCCACTTATTGTTGACTGTTTGTAGTATATGTAAGCTGTTGTTATATTGATCTAAAATTGAATATGGAATTGCGTGGCAGCTTCTGCTGTTGCTGCTGCTGCGACTGCTGCTGCTCTTGCTGCATGTGGGTAAAGTCACAGCTGTCGCTTGCTACTCGCGGGAGTAGCTGAACTGGCTTAAAAGTTTTTATATGAATCATGCAGATGATATTTAAGTGTTCTTGCTCTATACGGAAAACCTTCTATTGTCAATGTGAACAGGCAAACATCAAAGGCAACGTAAACCACAGAGAACCACCCAAAACCATCCCCACCCTCGCCTCCCCTGTTGTGTTTTAATGTCTTCATATATGCGCGTTGTACTTGCGGTAGTGCCACAGATTTTTATGACATTGCCGCACATTTAATTTTACAGCTTATCAAAACAGTTGACACTTCCACAGCACCGACTCCTGCGCCTGACCCAGCCATCCACCTACAGCTGCTGTTGCCTCCTCGCCCCCCTCCGCACTTTCAGCTCCAGTTTGTGTTTCAGTTTTGGGCTGGCAACCGCATTGACAGCGACAGCAACTGCGACAGGCTCTGTTTCAGGTTCAGGTTCGAATTCAGGACAAGCGGCTCCCTTGACGCTATTTCCATTTTGGTTAACTGTAAATTGGCTTTGTGTTCAATGCCTGTGTGTATGTGTATTGGTGTGTGTGTGTGTGTGTGTATTGGTGTGAGTGTGCTATAAAGTTTTTTGAAGCTCATTGAGCGCGTTAATTGATTTTACGCCAAACAAAGGCAAAAGTTTGAAGCGCTGTCGAGGAGCGGAGCAGGACATGCGAGCAGATTGTGGGACAGACAAAAGCGACAGCAATAAGGCAGCAGGACGAAAAGAATCTAACGACTGTAAGGACCAAAAGGCCAATTGTTGGCAGCAGCAACAGCAGCAGCAGCAGCAGCGGCAACACAATAAACACAGCAAATGTGAAGGAAGCTCTAAAAAAATATGCCAGCAACAAGGGGCTGCTTATGCTTGGAGGGTGAGGTTGAGGGTTTTCATGTGTGTGTGTGTGTGTGTGTGTGTGTGTGTGTGTGACTGTGTGTCTGTGTGTTGTGGACAACGACAACTGAAGCAATTTACAAAATGACATTATTTGAGCGTAAACATAAAGAAAATCAAGCGATCCAGCGGGCGAGTGCACAGTGGGTAAATGGGAAAAAATTACGCCAACAACTAAAATAGACAGCAATTCGTAACCACCACCTCTCCCCACCCTCTACTATAACAGTTGCCAGTGTTGCCATTGTTATTGCGACTCTTGTTGTTGTTGTCGTTGTTGTTGTCAAGCAGCAGTTGGAGAGAATCGCTTGCTGCAAGTTTACATATTTTTAAACGAGGGCGCAACTATTTTTTTGCCACTTCATTTTTTCGTGCTTTGGTCTGGTCTGGACTGTTTTGTTGTGTTGTTTTTGTTTGGCTTCGTTGTCCCTTGAAAAACATTTTATAGCTTCTTGTTCGCGATGTGCCAAGGCGGCGACGAAGGCGGCGGGGGCAAAGGGCGTGGATTCGGAGGTGGGCAGGTCAATTGCAGGCGTTTCTCGGAATTTTTTTGTTTGTTCGACACTGCATATGTGTGGGTGGCAATGGGTTTCGGCGGCTTGCAGAGAATGTGACGGGTTTGGCGATGGGTGGTTGGAGGTTAAAATGATAATAAAAAGGAAATAAATTTTATGCAGCATAGACGATGACAGTTTGAGGGGGGTGCGGGTGCAGAGTGACTAACCAAGTACATGCACATTTAAGAAGGGATAAAACGCATAAAATAAATGAAGTGTATACACACACACACACACACAACAACAACAGCTTAGTGTGTGTGTGTTGATGAAGAAATGCCTCATAAAATAAATGACTCAGCTGTTAATGTGAATAAGGCGCACATCCTTTGTCCTCTAAGGGAATTTAAACTTTGCTTATTGATTCGATGTTAAATTTATAAACTACCCCTAAGTCCAGTCCTAAAGCATGCTGCTGCCACAGCCTGACAGGGTGAATAGTATAAATATATTTTGGGTCATGTGTCGTATAGTGCGCCCACTGCACTCTCCTCCTCCTTCCCCCATCTGTGTTGTGTGTGCCTGGATTTAACAGCAATTTTTTGGCCAACAAAACCTTTTAATTAAAAATGTGAAATCATCTGCAATGCGAATTCGGCGGCAATGTCTGCTCAAATTTACCTTTGTCGAGTCAATATTTACCTGCTCTGATTTTTAAATTTCTAGTCACTGCCCTCAGTTCTGCTCTGCTCTCCTCTGCTCAGCTCTATTGCTCCGTTGCTCTCTACCACAATCTCTGACCCTGTCAGCAATTTTATTTGCCCACGTCAAGAGTCTGCAGAGTGCGAAAACAAATAGAAGAACGCATACATATGTACACACATCACAGATACACACACATATGCAACATTCAGATACATTTATTCAGATGCATTTCTATAAATATATTTATTCATGTATGTTTGTTTATATTCCAGCATTTCAACTAACTGAAATGCTGTTCGGGTGCAACAGCCATCAATCATTCATGTTCTCAAATTTGTTAAAATTGTACAAGCACCTTCACACTTGTGTTTACTCGTCTTGTAAATGTAAGTTTGATTGATGAATCTCTTATGTTATTTGTTGTATTATATTCATACTAGGTAGAGTGGCCTTAAAGCATAGATCACAAGAGTTCATACCATGAGTTTAGCCAGGAAGGGCCGAGTTTCATGTCATAAATTTAAATGTAAGCCACGTTGCATCTATGATCAAAATTTAGAAATGTAGTGCGGCAGCTGCCCTAACTAACTACGCCCATGATTTGTTAATTATTTGGCAATATTGTCTTTAAAAAGGAAGACTTTTTGGTTCTACAATGTATTTTATCGTCAAGGATGCAGTAAATAACCCAAACTTATCTTTCTTAATAACTGTTTAGCAGCTGACTAAAACTTAAACAAGTCGACATCTTTCATGCTTACCCAATTAGCGACAAATTTATTGATTTAAAAATCAAAATTTGTGAAATTGCACTTCACATGCAGACGAAAACTAAAAGATTTTAGATTTCAATGTGTTATATGGCCCAAATAAAAATTAAAATCTGCAAAATGCCGCCCATTATTACACGATTAGAAATACTGATAATAATGAATAATCATTATTTATGTAAAGCGTATTCTGTCACATTTTCATGGGCGAATCCAAATTTTGGAACACCTCCTCGCAAGTTCTGCAATGTAATGGAAAATTGTGCTTGTTAAACATGATGAACACAAAGTAAAATGTTTCAGTTTATAATAGAGCAATGGGAGAACGAGACAGATAGACAGAGAGAGAAGAGAGAGAGAGAGAGAGAGAGGAAGAGAGGGTGGGTGAGGCAGAATGCGAAACTGAGAGAGGTAGTTAAATCGATTGCAATTGTTGCGAGAAAACCAATGTCAAAGGCAGACACAATTATGCAAATGTTAGTGTGTGTGTGCGTGTATGTGTGTGTCTGTGTGTGTGTGTGTGTGCAGCATTGCATAATGAATGCTCCATGATGCGTGGGTGTTCGTTCGATATGTTCGTGTCATGTTAAATATGCTCACACACAGCAGACACAGACACACACATACGCGCACAGCAAGCATTGTTCAGTGATGCGTGCATCTGAATCTCAGCTGAATGTGAATTGCGAATTGTGAGTGCATGAATGTATGTTTGAGTGTATGTTTGAGTGTATGCTTGACCATGTAAATGTGAGTGTCTGGGTTTGGTCTGCTATTTGCTTCCGAGCCATGGTGAAACTGACCCTTTGATTTATCAAATGAAATTGTTAATTTGCAGCCAAAGCCAATTTTGAGCTGCACATGTGACACTGTCATGTTTTCTTCTCACTCTACTTATTTCTCTATCTCTCTGCTTCTCTCTCTCTCTTTCTCAGTTGTGCTAAAAAGCCACAGAAAATATGCAACAACAGTTGCTGCTGTGGCTGCTACATCCAGCGTTGGCAATAATTGACTACAACAACAACAACAACTGCTGCTGCAGATTCAGTTAATGCAGTTTCAGTTTCAATTTCAATTTAAGCTTCAATTTTGACCACGAATCGCACATTTCAATTGAATTTTGCTCTCGAGCCAATTAATCGATTTCCATTTAAATTTTAATTTAAATCAATTGCCCCACAGATTTGTTGTTGCTTTTGTTAATGCTTGCAACATGCATTTGTTTGACTTGCGGCTTAGTGGGTGTGTGTGTGTGTGTGGTGTAGAGATCAGAAACAACAAAAACACATTTACCATTACAAAATTTATGGCAATTTTAATTGGCATTGATTGCGAAATAACAATTGCATTTAATAACCCGCACAAACAATTATTTATTACTATGGTTATACACACACTTACACACACACGCACACACACATACTAACACACACACCCCCGCTCGCTCTCTTAATGAAAAATGCATGCATAATTCTCTCTCTTCACTCTTTGCCACTCTCATGCCACCTCTCACTTACTCAACCTGTCTCCCTCTAGTTTTTACTGTTTCCCCGTCGCCCTTTGATGTGTGTTGAGCGGGGGTGTCAAGTGGTAAGACGCCATTTTTGTTGTGCCCAGTGGAAGTCAACCATTCTGGTCACACAATTTCCATTGCATAACTCAACCCGGCGCTCAGCTGTAAGCTGAACTAGTTTATTACTAATATTTGTAATATTTCCAAAATATTTGCAAAGGCGTTTTATTCAAATAAAATCAGACTTTTACTTACAAACCTTGTTGTTTGCATGAGAATTATGAATTAAGAATTGGATTTATTTAAGTGGCACTACCACCTGCAATTTCTTTAATGGTTTTCACATACGCTGACCAGACCAACAGTTAGAATAAGGATTTAGTAAAACTAGAAGACAATTTTTAAAAAATTGAACTTAATTTACAAAATTTGCAGATCTTTGGATACCAGTTGGCGGGAATTGATTTACGACTGAAACGACACAAGTTGAACTGACTTGAATCGTGGCAATTTCCTCGCATGTCGTAATCAACGGCGCCAAGTTAAATTAACATAAATTGGATTCATCTATGTAGGCGTATTCCGGTGAGTTCTCCCTGCTCGTGGTGCTAATGCCCCATACCACTCAACCTCATGTGACAAGGCACATTTCAGGCGCAGAGTCTTTTGTTTGACGCAAAATTCAATTAACGCACATCGTTCATGGAGCCCACAGCCAATTTACAGTTAACCAACATTTGAATGACTTTGGTGAAAAGTGGCGTTCAACGGCGATGGCGAGGCGTCATCATGCGACGTCCTTGCTCGCCGTTGGGTTCGGGAGTCTCTTTGATAAGTTATAAAATTTAATGCGCCATCATGGTCGTAAAATCTGTGTGGGGCGACGCCGTCGACAACAACTCAATGAAGTTGCCACAAACAATATAAAGTCATATAGCGGAAGGCAGGGCACGACTCGGCATGCCAGGGCGGGGTAGGAAGTTTTGGTGCTGTCGTGGGGAGGGAGCTCAAAGAGCATAAAGCAGCCAAGCAGCCAAATATGCATGATGTACGAGACGTAGGAAGTACCGAGAATGGAAAGAGTCAGGGGAAATTTTGGCCAATCTGATGGCTGTCTGGTTGCCCGGTAGACTGTCTCGCTATCGTTGATATTTTGCTGTTTGCTTTAAGAGAATGCCTGAAATTCCGTTTGGCAAACATTTGGCCCCGTTAAAAGGGCGAGCTGGCATACAATGTACCTGTGGCTAGCTTAGTCAGGTGTTGATAGGAGGGCATTTTCACAGGTGTTGCGCCGCAGCTGATTTAAATTATTCGCATGTTTGGCTTTTGGCCGTGGCCAGCGCATAAATTCCCATAGTATGTTAGTATGTACGGAATTGGACTGTGCCACGACCATAAGCTGACCGAAAGCAATTGGCCGAGATAAGATGTAATGGCTTTTTATGGCCGACCGACCCTCATAGTTATCAACAGGAATTACGGGAGAGGCCAACGCCTGGCTGACCAATAGCCAGCAGTAAGTGCAGCCTGACAGTCTGGTCTGGCTAACAGCTGCAGCTGGTAGCTGTTGCTGGCCACAGCTTAAAGTTGCACCCAAGTCAATGACACTTGGCAAACTATACACTTGCCAAGAAGCCACCCACAACCACACCCACACCCACAACTTGGCCCTCAACTTGATAGTTGCTCGTTGCTCGTTGCCATTTTAATGGCCGCTGAATGATTTAGCAGAAGTCTGCCGACTTTGGCTAGCTAACTGGCTGTCACGCCTTCTCCTCCACCAACTCCAATTGCTACTCCTGTTTGTTTGCCAAGTTGCCATCAGTTGGCGCATTTCCCACGTGTATCAGCCCACGTTCGATTCATACTGATTCATTTGAGCTGCGCCTTGCATGGCCGCAATTTCACATTCAATTTTAGATCCATGCCACAACGCATAATGGAGAGACAACCAAACCTCTACCTTCCCCTCCTCCGCTCTACCCCTCGACCCCTTCCAATTCTGGTCACAATAAGCTACTCCGCGTTGCCGCATTTTGTATCATTTTTATTATAGCTCTCCACGCCTCCTCGTCTACCTTCGTGCTGGCTCAGACAATTGATACAATTGATATCTCAGGTGCTCGCTTTCGCACATGTATTTACATTACCAATGCAGTAGAACGACTTCCCAGTCCACTACTCCTGCAACATTCACCCCTTGCCTCTGTGCGTTCCTTTCGTCTTTCCAAGTCGAGTTGCGGCTCGCCTTGACTTTCCCTGAATAGTTTGTGCTGCATTGTGTCTCAGCTTGCTATTTCCTTGTTCCTTGCTGTTAGCTCTACTTTATTTTCAGGGACAAATTCACACACAGACACCGACAGCGACACAAACACATTCTTTGCATCTTTGATGAGCCCAAAGTGGAATTGGATGCAGCCAACTCACGAAGCTTGGCACAATTACAAGTATTGAAAGTTGCACTTTGAAGCGCACTTTTCAAGCGAAAACACTTGAAACAAAGTGTTTTCTGGCTGGGATTGGATTGCAAACTCCACATGAAGTGCTTAGACCACAAACATTAATTGCAGTATAGCTTAAAGTGCAGACAATTGGCCAATCAAATAATTTGGCAAACTTTGTGTGATACATCTGTTAAGTGCACGTGAAATGGGCTTTTTGGCTAACCCTATTTGACTGCCCAGTATGGGCAGACGAGAGTAAAATAATAGTCAAAGGCAGCGCAAAATAAACTTTGTCTATAGACCCTAACTAAATTTAACTAGAAAAGCTTTCACACAAGCTATTAACAGATCAATGTAGCCAGGAGCGATGTGTCTATTTCCCTACTAATATTTAAAATCCTTGGCAATCAAAAATGCAACCACTTCTCAGTCTTTGCATAAAAATAGACTAAACTAACAACTGTCAACTCCTAAGTCGAAGATTCTTACATAAGCCCATTTTAAACACATTTTGAACACACTTTACGCTTCAAGTACTCATAACACATGTTTTTAATTTTTATTTACAATCTGTCACAACACCTGTGTGTATGCAACTATACGTGTGTGTGTGTAATCCCTCTGAGAACCTCTTTCACTTTACCTTTTTTCCCACACATGTCAGCATGTCGAGTAGAGCAGGGGTTGGCATCTTTTAGGAATGGGGTGTAAACACACATAAATGAAGAGCACACAATGAACGTGATTATGTGCTTTCATTCACACCTTGAGCTGCTTTTCTTTTCGCAGCTTTTCATCAACATTTCTGTGGCTTTTCCACAGTTTATGTTGTTGGGTGTTTCAACAACAATTATTTTCAATTTGAGTTCTGCGAGCCATGAAATTAATTTCGTTTGCTTTCTCGTGCTGCCTAACACTCATTCCCACATACATATGTAGGAGCTCTAATCCCTAACCGCACATATGTACAAAAGTATATACATATAGAGAAACTTGTGAATTTAGAAGCACCTTTTTGAATGTGTTGATGTCTGAAATCAATCTTTGTTGACACTTTGAAGGCTTTTAACCTATCTACAGCTACAGCAGCTGTCAGTATCTCACTTCGAGTTGTTTGAATTCGCAAAAGATGCTTCTATTGTTCAAGCATTTGTCCGGCAGAACAATAGCAAACGGCTGTGGCTTTCGAGGAACAATTGAATCCTTACGCCGATCTCTTTAAGGGCAAATTGTAATGAATGCGTGTAGAGTTGGGTATTTATTACACTTATTCATCTCTTCTGGCTGGCATCTGCTTTATTATATGATTCATTTTCGTCCACTTTATTTCAAGTTTATCTCAATTTGGATCTTCTGCCCTTACACTTTTTGTTTCTGCACTCTATAAAATACGATTACTAATCGCTTTGTGTACTCTGCTTTGCCTTGGCTTGGCTTGAATCAGGGCCGGCCTGGCCTGGTCTGGTCTAGCATGGTTGTGCTGCGAGCTCTTTTGCGCAATATCTTAGTCATCCACGTCACAAAGGGACACGCCCACTGCACAAGAAATTTGCCAGCTCATCATTTTTGCAGCGCTGTGTAATTAAAGGCGCTCCAAAAAGCTCGACCACAGCCGAGACACAGGCAGTCAGGCAGCCAGGCCCGAGGCACTTACTTGCAAAGAACTCGAGTGAGTTGCTTAAATCTATAGTCATGTCTATGACTCTTTGTCTCGCTCTCACTCTCACTCTCTCTCTCTCGTTCTCAGTGTGTATGTGGCACCTTTTCATGTTGATTATGCTAATTTCCAAGTCGAGTTTCGAGTGAACATGTTTCAAGCTTGTTCAGCAGCAGCAGCAGCAGTTGCAGCAGGAGCAGAAGGAACATAAGGACCTGTCAGCTACACAAATCCATCCATGGGACGTCTTTGACTTTGGCCACATCCGCTTCTACATCCACTTACACTTCCACTTCCGCCACGGGGCACACAACCAATGCCGTTTGCCACTTTAATGAAAAATGCTGCATAATTCGAAATCCCCCTTTCAAACCACTTAGGTGTTTTTGCTGTTGTTATTGCCTTTGCCTTTGCCCGTAATTAAGCCCTTGGAGTAAAGTGAAAGCAATGCTCATGCTCAGTTCTCTTACTGCTCCTGGCCATTAACTCCACACTTCGATGGCCAAGCACAAAGTGCGACACTTGCACAAAAGAAAACCAACCCCGCACCCCCACTCCTTTAATAAATAAGGGTGCAGGGTGCGGCAATAGGCAAGGGAGAGGGAAATTTTCAAATGTACACTCAAAAGAAAAAGGCCCGACATTTAGAAAATAGCCCCAATTGAAATATAGAGAAGCATTTCTGGCTTCTAGAAACAATTTAATTCAATTCTAAATATAGGAAAAATGTTGCTGAAATTTTCTGTTTTTCAAATGTGTTGGAATCGTAGAATCATAAATATATGATTTTATTAGCTGAGCAAAAATAAGGCTAATTTAAGAATTGTGTGTGTACACATAAAAAAACACCCTGGAGTTTCGAAAGTCTATCTTGAAATTAAGAAATAATAACACTGGTTTCTCGCTAGAAAGTTTCAATAATTGTCTATGAAAAATTGACTTCAAGACATTTTTTTTCTGAGTGTGGGCTTGCGGAATTTCGGATTTTGTAGTATTTGGGGAGATTGTGAATTGTGCACGCAGCTAACAGTTTTGAAAAATTGATGGGCGCAGAGGTGTGTGGGCGTGCCAACAGGCAACCAGCAACGTCGTCATAAGGCATCCGAAGCAGCGTGGCGCCGCAAATGTGGCGGAAAATATGGCGTCAGTCAAAAGTCAGCGCAGCGCGTTTAATGTGCGCGACAGCAAATAAATTGCATTCGGCTGCAGTGCACCCCTCAGAACCCCTCTTATAACACCTGCAAGGCAAATGCAAAGGCAAAAGCGGAGCTCAGCTCTAAAGGAAAAAAAAAACAATGAAAGCAATTTCAGTGGACTCGAAGAACCTGCTGCGACTGCCAGCAAAAGGTGTGAAAGAAAAGCGAGGAAAACGCAGCGAAAAGAAAAAACCTAATGTTTACAGGCGAGAGTTGTTCTGCTTTGAAGAAACTAATAAAGCATCCCAACATCATGACGTTGAAGTCCCGCCAACGCATTTTTCCCAACCTGTACAATGCGATGCTGAATGAACAATATGAATGCGATAAATTCCTGATTCATGAAGCAAATAATAAAAATGAAGAAGCAGACCATAAGCCAATAAACCAAACGAAAAGAATGTTATAAAAAGCCAACTTTAATACTGACAAAATGTCTCTGAAGTGCACAATTTGTTGGAAGAATGCGTGCAACTCAACTATTGTTGTTGCCAGTTCGTTTTAATTGCTATGACAGCCACACAAGCAGCTCCCCAAATCCCATTCCGAAGAACCCCCTCTCATAGCCATACGCAATAGTTGCAATCGTCGTTGCTCGAATGTATCCTAAATTAAGTTGTTATCCAGTGGAAAAATATGCAAATTGTTTTTGGCTCATGTCAGACATAAACTTTTTTATGACCAAGTGACATGGCAGCCCAGTCTCTCTTTCTCTCTCTCCCTCTCTCTCTCTCTCTCACCATCTCTTTCTCTGTTCCATCAGCAACCCCCCGACTCCCTAACCCTCCTTTCACATGGCATTTGTCTAGCGAACACTTTCGTCTGGCGCCGACGAAAAAAAAAATAATAAAGGATCCAACTCGCATGTGTGTGTGTGTGTGTGTGTGTGTGTGTGTGTGTGTGTGTGTGTGTGTGTGTGTGTGTGTGTGTGTGTGTGTGTGTGTGTGTGTGTGTGTGTGTGTGTGTGTGTGTGTGTGTGTGTGTGTGTGTGTGTGTGTGTGTGTGTGTGTGTGTGTGTGTGTGTGTGTCTGTGTGTGTGTGTGTGTGTGGTTGTGTGTGTGTGTGTGAGTGTGTGTGTGTGTGTGTGTGTGTGTGTGAGTGTGTGTTGATGATAGGGACGTGTTCAGGTTTATGCACACTTCGTGTATCCCCAAATCAGATAAGCGAGCCTAACTCCTACCTTCCCTCCGGCCACACCCCTTCTTCATTCAGTTCCATACCATTCAAAACCAAAGCGTAGCGAACCTCTCTAAAATAATTGCGTATCATAAATAGTAAGTTGAGGCACGTCTCGACATTATTTAGTGGCAACAACAGGCGAAGGGCAATTACCTTAATACATTTTTTAGATGAATTTGGGGTCAACATTTTTAAATGCAGTTTTGTTCTACAAATCAAACATATTCTCAAAAGCACAAAATTTTTGAAATTGGACATTTTTTGACGAAGATATGGCCATTTAAAGTTTGAAACAGTTGCCATCAATTGCCCATTGCCACCACCCCATCCTGCTATTTTTGCTGAGTGCAACTAACAGTTAATTAAGACATTCAAGCATTCCCTGCACCCTTACCACCACTGGCTCTTTGCCTGTTTTATGCCGTGTTCCAGACTAATCCCTTCCTTCTCTTCTCTACCTCCCTCCCACAACATCACCCTCACCATGTCCAGCTGCAGTTCGTCGCGTGTTTCCCTTCAACACTGCGGCTATTTTGCCTTCTCCTGTTGTATTTGTTGGTGTTGCTGCAACTGAGGCAGAGAGTGTTTATATGAACGTGTTTGCTCCAATTCCCCACCCTCATCCCTACACACATTTTTCCTTTCACTTCTGTTTACAGGCTTCTAATTGAGAGTGCAGAGGTTACTTCTAATTATCGCCCTAGCGAATCAAAGCGAACCGAACCAAACCAAACGGGTTTTGCTTTCGTGCTTGTGGCGCTCTGTTGTTGCTCCCGAATTTACACTTATGTACTTAGCTCTCCTTGTCGTGGTTGTATTTGTTGCTGTCCGCACTGTTGTTTACTGCCAATTGCGATGGCGACATTCTGGCAAAAAGTCTCAGCCTCACCCAAAAACATAAATTAAGTTGTTTCGGATCTAAACACAGTTTAAAGTTAAGGGCTAAGTTGCCAGACTGCTACTGTGGGGAAAGTGGAGGATTGGGTGCGATTGTGAAAAAATATGTTCGAAGCAACCATGTGCGATTGCCTTCTAGGCAGTTAGCCGTCCATCCATCCATCCATCCATCCATCCATCCATCTGAACAGCGAATCAACTTCATTACCGCCTGAATTTGTGAGCGTGTGTGTATGTTTCAGTGTATGTGCAAATTTCCTGTTCTGCTTTTTACGGCGGCACGTAATCAAATTAAGCAATTACTGCCCTGGGTACTGTGTACTGTGTACTCCTTTCCCCTGAGCATTGGAACCACATCCACATCCCCTTGATTACGGGGCAGCTATGAAAACCGCCTGCAACATTGGGGACAGAGTGAAAAAGTGGCACCCCACAATCATAACGGTAAACGTTTCACAGGCAACGGTTCTTCAGCTAAAACTTTATATCCTCCCTTGGTTCACTTCCAAATACGGTATTTCCTCTTCGATAGATGACTTGTCCACCCTTGCCAAGTGGGTTCATCTGAGAACTTTCTTGAGTCTTATTTTCCTGTTCTCAAAATGAGTATGCTAATCGTTTGGTTTATGACCAATTAATCAACTCTACAACACATCCAGACCCACATCCAGACCTAGTCCCAGGCTGAGAAACATATTTTCATTGAGTTATGCATGTCCTCGACCGCACCCATTTGTATGTCCTCCCTTTCCCCAGTTAGACAAATATTGCAAACATAACTTTGAGCTGCTTCGAATTGGACTACAGCTGTAACCGAGAGGTTTATGGTTGCTTCAGAGCCTGCTGGAACCACGTCGCCAATTAACAATATTGAATTTGAATTGGAGGCAGTGGGTAATAAGAAAGAGACCGGAAAAACCCCAACGCTACAATGGAATCCTTTCGAGTGGGTCAACGCGAAAGTGTTTACGAGTCGGCTTCACTTTCCTCGGTTCGTGGTTTGGCTCTTGGCGCTAATCGCTTGGCCCATAAAACCCTAAAAGCGCCCCCTAATTATAACTGACCACGCAGCAGTGCAACTCGGTTGCGTTTTGTTTCCATTTCTATTGCGAGCTAATGAATGGAAATACAAATGCCACAACGACCGACGGGTTGAATGGGGAAAACTTCTCTGAATTTCTCTGAATGGCAGTCGACTGACTTTGGCTGCTTACCTCATGGATGAGCTAGCGACAGACCTTTAGACAGATATACAGGCAGAGAGACATAGAGACAGGCAATTCAGAGAACTCCCCCACTGACCTAATGAGCCATTTAGCCAATTGGGGTTAATGTCTTGTGGGTAGAAGAAATGATTAGAGGGGGCAAGAGAGGAAGCAATGCCTTTCAGCTGCGACTCACAACTTATTGATAAATTTTTCAAAGGTTTCGTGCAAAGTTTGTTCCCAGGGAAACATATGAAGTCGCTAACTGACTGGGAAAACTTGGGGATAAACGAGGTGCTCCATTTTATTTGCTTCATCTCTTCATTTTCATATTTTCCTTATTTATGGGAAAACATTTTGGTCACGTGCTCAGGACGTGAGCATTTTCGTCAACAGGAAAAGAACTTGAAACAAAGCGTGGAACTCGTTTTGCGTTCTACTAAACTGCATTGTTCCCCACTCGACGACTGCAGCAATCTGCCTATTGGCAGCTTAGTCCTAAACTTTTTGTGTGTGTTCCCTGCTCCAATTCGTGTTGATTGGAATTACGATATCGGGCGAGCCTTGTAAGCCCCCGTGTGAGTGCGTGAGCTGCCTGCTGACCAGTTGTCATTTGCACAGCTTAGTCCTTGTCCAACAGGACGCAAACAAAACAGGGACACACAAATGCTATAGCTCTCAACTGGACCTCCCCAACCGATTATAGAGCGATGCATCGTAACTCCAATTGCAGTTGAAGAGAAGGTTGCGGTGCAGGAGGAGACGGAATAAGTGAAGGAAGAGTTGAGTGGGATGTCTTTGATTTCAATTGGTTTCATGGTTTCGATTTTAAACTCGCACCGAGTGGAAGTGGAAATGCTCTGACGGGATATGAAACTGTAATTGGAAGCCACTGAAGCGAGCTGTCCGAATCTGTATCTGAATCTGTCCTCCTGTCACACGTCACTTGAGTTCTCTATGAGTTTGTTAAACGGGGTGGGTTGAGGGTGACTTCCTCATATGAAATGACAGATTGCTCTATGGCAACTCGCATATTAATTATGGGCAGATCCCAGACACTGATGCATAATATTGAAGCACAACCCGATTCCATTCAGTAAAGTATGTCTATTCGAATTGATGTTCCCCTGGGAGCCTCGACCTGAAAGCAAACGCGTGTTGCTTGGCCCCTGAAATGGTTTCAGTTTCAGTTTCGTTTCATCCTCGGATCGGAGTTAACATCGAATGTCAGCTGGGCATCCTTTCAACTCAATTCGACTGTATGTGTCCCTTTGTTCTCTGTCTTTGTTTCATACTCTGAGCAGCACAAATTGCCACTTCATTGGCATTTGCTGAATCCATCGATGCATTGACTCCACGAATGTTGAGTTATGTTTCTACCGCTCATCACTCACCCAGTCCAATGCCTACAGTGGAAACTCTGACAACGGCTGCTTATCAGTTAATGTGGCGCTTTATTGAGTTATGGAAATTTTCCAGCGTTCAGTGAGTTGGCAGGATGTCGTTCTGCCTTCTGCCATTTTTCGACTGACGGGCAACCGCAGACATATTTTCCAACTCATTTCATCGCGTGTTGTGCACGAATGGGACATCGAAAATTCAGATATCACCGCTAAAAAGCGTAACCATGTTCCTATTCCTGTCCGCATCCATAGCCCATCGAAACATGCCCCTGGCAGCCATTTTGTGCAACAGTCGCATGCTGTCCATCATCATTCGCATCGTCATTATGGATGTCATCATCCCCTATCTACAGACGAACGATAGACGAGTCACTTTTACGATCCAATGCTAATAAAGTCGTCTCCTTTCTGCTGTCTGCTGTCTGTTGTTGGGCGTCAGCGCCAAGTTGCATAATTCAATTACATCCGATGTAGACCCATAAAACTAAATCAAAGGAAAATAAAGCGTCACACTTCATTTACCCGGCGTGCTCCCCACAGTTTCATCACAACCTTCCATTCTTGCATCCACCCATTCTTATCCACATTCGCAGATCATTTCTGGTTATGTAGTTTTTCCAATCATAAAAATTTGGCGCCACTTCCTTTCAGCAAGAAGTTGTGAAAAGAAATTGTCTTTAGTATCCTGTCCTCTGACCCTTTTCCACTGTGCTGTGGATGGATAGATCTTACATGTTGCGATGCTGCTTATTCTTTTGGGCCATTGCCGATTGCTGACATCCAAGTGGAGCTGTTGTTGGCAAGCAAAGTTTTCCGCCACTTCCGATGTACTTTCTCAGCCTCCTTCCTTATTCGCCCCCTCTCTCCCTGTGGCAATGCGGATGCCACTGAGTTTGTGCCTCAAAGCATCAAACAATTCACTCGCTTGACTTTTGGTTGGAGTTTCGCATTTAGTTTTCCCTCTGTATAATAATATAAGCAATATCGTAAGAACTGTTTCGACGGCATTTCTCTCAGCGTAAAAATGTTCATGTCTGCTTCGGATGCCAACAAGCCAACTACAAGCGAACTTGGCATTGGCCAAAGGCGTTTCTCAAACTTGTTGGCGGATTTTGAATTAGTGCCAAGCATAAAGTGTTGGCCCATTATTATCCTTCGGACTTCATAACTTCACTCGTAAAATCTTGATAGTTGCGAGTCCTGTCAGAGATTCTTAACATATCTGTGGAAAGGGAATCACTAAAAGCAAATTGTGACGCATAAAATTAAGTGGAGTTGAGTTTGAAACTTAGTTGGGGCCAATTACGATGGGGTTATTGCCCCCATATGCACTTTTGAGTGCTGTAATTCCCCATTTATCGAGGTAATTAACTATTTGGATGGAAGCAAGTGAGGAATACGTGAGCCAATAGAAGCCTGGCAGCTGGCAACAGGCCAAGTGGAATCTCTCAGACCCACAACCGGAAACATGAGATATCAAATTTAAAGGCATTTCAACTGCAAGTGGCAGCAGCTTCCCTCAGCTCTTCTTGCACTCTCAGCTGCTGACAATAAGATTGGAAGGCGTTAAAGGAAATGCCCCAAAATGTGGCAGCAAGTGTCCGAGTTTGTGTTGCTTTTGTTGCGGACTGCGGCAAAGGATTGCAACCGACTGTAATCGGACACATCAGAGATACATTTTTTATATTGTTCCACTCTCCTTACTCCTGATCTGCCCTTTAACATATTTGCTCTGAGAATCTGAAACGATTTGTAAAGCGCCCACAACTCGACAGTCATTCAAGGACTCTGAATACTGTGCAAAAGAATAAAAGTGGCAGGAGGAAATGAAAAGTGCATTCGCAGAGTTTGGTCAAGTGTGAATTATTCATTCCTCATCCCATTTTATCAAGAGGCAGTTGAAAATCTTCCAAGACGCCTCGAGACTCTTCTTATTTTATGACGGCGTGTCTGGCAGCTGCATTTGCTGCCTGGCTGGATTATATTCACGAGGCAATTTGTTCGGCGGCAGAAGGACACAAGTTTCTGGCAAAGCTGATGGGAGTTGAAGGGTGGTCACGTGCCCATTTTGTTTACATGGCGCATTAAAGGTATTCCGTTTCGTTTTATTGCGA
>JBAMBD010000058.1:0-25000 GCA_037043625.1 Drosophila melanocephala
ATTCCGATCCCAGCAATTATATACACTTTCGCACCGCCGTCGGAGGTGAGCAGCGTTTAATCATATATAAAGTGGGAGTTTGCGCAACTTAGATTTTTGCCAACAACTTGTTTTGAATTAATAATCTATATTTTTTTTGAATTGATCTTTATAAATCAAAAAATATAAATGAGCCCCTTAAATTTCTTGACTTTTTAGAAAAAATCAACTTTTATAACTTAAAATGAGAACACCTTCCCATACACATGAAGAGTGCATTATAATTGTATCATTTGATCTTCCTTGTTTATCGCTTAAATGCTTGAATGTGCAAATGCTCTACTGGTCGTTGTTGTGGTTGAGTTGTTGACAAATGTGCTGTTATTAAACATTGTGTGTATCTTATTTATTTGCAGTGCCATCGCAGCCAATGCGAATGCGCCTGGACAGCAATCCGTTGACAACTACTTTGGAATGGGCTGCACCGCTACGACCGGCCGGCCGCCTTGAATACTATGAGGTGGTCATCATTGAGCGTAACTCGAACAACTCGGTGATCGGTCATCCGCTGAGCTATGTGAGTGCCCGACCAAATCTTACCTGTGTGATGACAACGCCCGTCTGCACGCCACAGCATCGCTTCAACTATCAGGTGCGAGCGGTAAATGTCGAAGCACTGCATCCGCAGTCTCCGCCACAGCCATATGCTGCACCAAATTATGAGCGTACGCAGAATTGTGTGGCACAGCCGCAGCTGACTTATGACGAGTGGAGCGCCATCAGTAGCTATAACGATTCGAGTCTCTATCGACTATACAAGTCCACATGGGCGACGCACGAGGTGAGCTGCTCGCCGGACAGTGGCAACACCAAGATGTTGCTCAGCAGCGTTGAAGTGATGCTGGCGCTTATTGTGCTGGCCGTGGCATGCCACACCGGCTACCGCAAGTATCTGAAGATGTCCGATATTGGCGTTATGCTGCCAACGGGCGTTATCGAGGACCTCAAGAAACCCAAGGACATTGGCTCACGTATGGATGGCAGCGGACACGGTGGCGGCGGCGGCGGTAGTAGCATGATTTGCACTCGGGTTGACCAAACTCCGGATTATTTGCCGCAGTATTCGTTGCACGATCCGCCGCATGATTTTAGCAGCGGCAATGAGAGCTCCAAGCTGCTACTGGCGAACAACTCCAGCAACGGCGGCGGTGGCCGTAGCTCGCCAGCTAGCTATATGTCCATGGACCAAGGGTTGCTGCTCGACGACGTGGGGCAACCTGGCCAAGGCACTGAGCTTCAGCCGAGCGGTGGAAATAATGGAGCGTCAGCCGCTGCTTCCGCTGGTTACATAAAGCCAACAGATATGAAATTCTTGTCTACGCCAATGGCCAATACCTTGCCCAGTTCGCATCCTACGCCGCCGATGCAGGTTACGATGCCATTCAGTGGCTATGTGCCCGTTCAGATGATACAGGCGCGACCCAAGCCCCCGGTGCCCATTGCAATCGTTTCGCCCGTGCACCCGCTTAATACCAGCAACTATGTGCATGCAGCAGATCTGCATAAGCTCAAGTCACTGGCGCCAATAACAGCAACACCAGCAACAGTCACAACGACACCACCAGTACAGACGGCGATCGCTGCCACATCGCCGCCTTCATCAACGACGCCTATGTCCAATGACTTTGGCTACACGTCCATGGAGCAGCTGCAGCGGGACGGCCTCATGAAGCCCATCTCGGCGTTAGCGACTCATCCACAGGAATCGGCAGCCGCAGCAGCAGCGGCAGCGGCCGAAGCTGTGCAACAGACGCACCACCGACTGCAGCCGAATATAGGGGGCTATGTGACGCCGCAGGATCTGAATGCGCTGGCACACAATCATAGTCATATGCTGTAAGCTGGCGAGGATCAAGAGGATTGCTTTATTCGTTTATTGTTGTTGCCAGTGCAGTCAGCTAGCAGATCATTTTTTGCCTTCCACTCAGAGAGACAGAGACACATGAAATTCATATTTAAAAACTCAGCTCGTAGTACACGGACACACACACACACGCACATACGCACACACACACACACACGCACATACGCACACACACACACACACACACACATACACACTCACAAATGGCACCTGTATTTAAAAACTTTATATACTCTTTGTAATTATAATTTGAAGCGTGTCGTTGATACGCAGCAAACATTTGTGCAGCGTTTTTTTAATTTTTAATTTATTTTTATTTAACATTTTTTAATTTGTATTTTCCTAATATTTTTGTATTGTAATCTGTTTGCTGCGAGAGACGAGCATACTTACTATTGGCAGGCACTGTGCTAGTTTTTTTTATAAGGCACTTCACGGTTATTTTTTACGCTATAGTATTGTTTATAAACTACCTATACATAATTACCTATTATCTACTTATGACTATACATACTTTACATGTAAAAACGTTGCTTAAACGATGCGCCAAGCTGATTTAAGAATAATATAAATACATACAAATATATATATATATATAAATATTATATGTATATATATATATATTTATATATATATATATAAATATCATTTTAAAAACATCCGGCATTTTGATTAATTCCACGAATTTGTACAGCTTCTTGACTGATACCACGAATCATACAATACCTGCTCACACCCATGCACGCACGGGGGTAGTGTGCAATGGGTATCGGTTCTCTGTATTCTGCTAGAGAACATGTCGCAGCGATGCCAATTGGAATAATGACTTGCGATTGCTGCACGAATATAATGCATTTTCCTTTCCCCGGATATAGTTCCTTACTTAGTCGCTTGGGTGCAGAGCTATTTGGCAAAGCTTCTAAGTCAAGCACAAGCTTAAACGTGCGCCAAGTCTTATTACAAACATGTTATTTGTATCGGTCTCCTATCTTTTTGACTACCTCTTGTAATTATTGAGTTCTGATTTTGACTGTGGTAGCTTAAGGTGCTGGTTTGTTTTATTTACGTATCAATTTATCAACTATGCAATGCAAGCTAAAATATATTTCAATGTTTATATTTAAAACTGTTATATATCCTAGAATAAGTCATTAATTTGTGTATATAGTAAACTTTCTCTATATTTGAATATATTTGCAACTAGCATATTTTTCCGTATTTCGGGGAGTTTTAACTGCATTGCAATAAACCGTCTTGTTATATAGAGTCGTATAGTATTCCATTTACGACCCCTCACAGAGGGGTGTGAGGGGTAAGGCGCTTAAAAAAGCTTTCGGCAAAGTACACTTTCCGTATTACAAAGTAATAAAACATGTATAAAGCGGCAATGCTTGTTATGTTTTTATTATTTTATTGTTTATTTATTTTATTTCATATTTTATTCATTTTTTACACCAAAGTGTAGATTACGAATCGAATTCGTAATGGGGCTTTTTGCTGCTATCAGCACGCGAAGCGCAGCTAAGAGAGAGAAACAGAGAGCGAGAGAGACCGAGAGCGATAAAGACCGAGAGAGAGAGAGAGAGAGAGAGAGAGAGAGCACACCTCTTATTACCTCTTGCAGGCATTAATAATACAATCTTCCGAATTTATTGGTTTTCATTTTGTATTTTCAAGGTTTTCATAGATTTTTGTGTCGGTATCACACGAATTGTACTTTTCGCGGTATTCAATGACTATAAAAATACCGAGAAATCAGATTCTCGCATAGAGTTATTATATTATATATATTATAAAGAGTATATTAAAATCAGGTGTCATGAACTTTTTAACGCTTGGAAGGAGACCTCTGCGACCCCATATGGTATATACTCTGTTCTTAATCAGTATCACTAACCGATCCGTCGGTCCGTACTTCTGACAACTTTTTTGTTTGGGCTGATATGCGCAGAACTGCCTTTGTTTTAAACCTGATTGGAATAACCCAACCACTTTTTTTTTTTTGCTTCGGTCACCTATGTCATCGGCGGCGACAGTGCTGGCCCATTATATTAAATAGTTGCCATAAAAACATCCGGTCGAATGACGATCTAGGAGACTCAGATCTCAGAGACTATAAGAGCTTTTAGTGGGAAATTTGTCAATAGAACAGCTGAGTTTAGGGCATATCACAGCGAGTCCACCCGACTAAAGCATTTTTACTTACTTAATACATCTTCATTCAAATGTTGTAGATAATCAATATATCGCCCTGATAATACATACATGCCCGATTAGATCTATATAATTTTTTTCGACAAATCGATATTTTATCGATATTCGCGAGATTTGGAAAATTAGCGATCAAATTAAATTCACCTGATCTGCGAACTTCTATTCGACGTTTAAAGTCCTTCCTGTTATTGCTTGTGCCCTTTGGTGAGTCGGCTGCATGCTGGTTCAGAATATGTATTGGAGATGCTTTGCTCTGCCTGTGACATACTTTTGCACAGCCTTACTATACCCAGGACTATTATTCCCAATTTTTAATTTGCTCTTTTTGTGTGCTGATAACGTCAAATGGTAATCACTGTTTTTATATGTATAAACATATAATTTTGAGACCAACTGCAGTTCATAAGCATCGCTCGTTGAGAGAGGTTGCGGGCAAATTTGTATTGAAAAAAGAACAAAAACAAACAGCGAAAGCGAAAATCGAGAATAAGATTAAAATAAAAAATAAAATTAATACATGTAAACATTTCTTATCAAGCGAGCGCGAACATGCAGCACTCAGCAGCCATCATTCTGAGTCTCGTATGCCTGGGCGATTTTCGCACAATTAATGTGGATAATTTCAAAATGGAGCTGTCAAAAGAGCATCTACGTGTTGGTGATAGGTTCAATGTTACATTCCGGGTTACGTCGACAGACGACCTGCCCGAAAACTGTAAAAGTATTGATCAAGTATATATGCAGTCTACAAGCGGTGTTAACTTAACGGTGCACAGACTGAGCAACACGGCCTTGTATCACGAAGGATATGCAGCAGTGTCAGGGGTTGCCAATGGTGTATTTGGTTATGAATCTATATGCGAAGGGCAATCTCTCATGGGAATCAAACCTATGATCGGCGTCAGGTTCGAGAACATCGATTTTGACTGTACTTGTTGGAACAACGAGGTGACGATGTGCACCTTCAGTAAACCACAGCTTGATAATAAAGATGACTACTACAAGGCAAACTTCACGCTGCATCACGAAGGAGAGCAGACAAACTGCTCTTATAAGAGCAAAAGTGAAACTCAGGTGGAGTGCATACTAACATCTTACCCTACTAACGATTTCGAGATCTCGCTGCGCATGACGGATGATTGTGGTGAGCAGGGACCACTGAACTATACGGTCGCCTATGATGAGTGCATCATGATGGATACGCCCACAATCGGGGTGCAACTGAATAGCACTAGCGATAGCATGTGCCTGAATTGGACCGACATTTCGGAAAGCGACTACATTCGAGAATATATCGAGTGGTCTGTGAATCTGTCGGACCACAATCACACTTTTCAACCAAACTATACTATTGAATACGGGACTAACATGGCGACCTTTTGTGTAAGGCTGCTGCCCTATCCTCATCACAACTATACATTGGACATTAAGAGGCGTCCCAACAGCAAAGCTCACTGGAGTTCTACCTTTGTCCACCGCTTCAGCACAAACGCCGCTCTGCCTCCGCGTCCGCCGATGGTGTGGCCAGGTGGCTATGACCTCAATCTCGCCTCAAGATTACTGTGCGTCTACTGGCAGCAGCTGGATGACCTGGAGCACAATGGTGAAAACTTTACTTATAAGGTCAGCGTCCACAACAACGACAGAAGCCTAATCAAGTGCGTACATTTTTATATTTATTTTTTTCCATATATAATAATATTTAATTTATTTATTATATACATTATTTACATATATTTAACGAGCGAACATTTTATCAAAGATGCGTAAACATTTATAAAATCTGTACATGATTGGGGCAGCACTCTAATTCCTAATCTCTCATTTGTATACCCTGAACCCATTGGAAATGGTTAAAAAGTATATATATTCGTGATGAGCATCAACATATGTATATAGTCGGTGTAGACTATAAGAGCTAGAGAATATTGGTTGGAATGTGTGTTCTCGTTTACCGCGCGCAGATAAGGTTCGCTTCATTTTATCGATAGTTTCCTCCGATTTTCTGAAATCGATACATTTCGAATTAAGTTAGCAACAAAAGCCACAATTTATTTTATATATGTTATACATTGGCTTAATATTGATCACAGAACAATTTGATCATGATCGAAGAAGAAACCTCCAAGTTATAGTCGGAAGTTTATCTTCAGTGCCTGTGCCTGCCATAAGAAATGAGAGCATTTCCACTCATGCTTTTGCTTAAGTTCACAAAGCTTTAAAAGGAAAATTTGGCTTTAAGACTAGAATATATTTCACAGCTGGGTTCAGGGTATATCTTAGTCGAGCTCCCTCGACAACATCACTCTTACTAATTTTGTTTTCTATTCAACGCGAGAGAATGTACAGTTTGTCAAGAAAGTGTTTGGACATAGGAAAAAATTCAAATTTTCTCACTTCTATTGCGAAACAAAATGTTTTTTATTATTGAGTATTTTTTTATACTGTTAGGTGGAGTTGTTAATAGCCCCTCTACTACGAGCTGTTCAATCTCACCGCCTACACAAACTACACCATCAGCATACGGTCGCACACCGTTCTCTATTCCGATCCCAGCAATTATATACACTTTCGCACCGCCGTCGGAGGTGAGCAGCGATTAAACGCTATATATAAAGTGGGAGTTTGCGCAACTTAGATTTTTGCCAACAACTTGTTTTGAATTAATAATCTATATTTTTTTTGAATTGATCTTTATAAATCAAAAAATATAAATGAGCCCCTTAAATTTCTTGACTTTTTAGAAAAAATCAACTTTTATAACTTAAAATGAGAACACCTTCCCATACACATGAAGAGTGCATTATAATTGTATCATTTGATCTTCCTTGTTTATCGCTTAAATGCTTGAATGTGCAAATGCTCTACTGGTCGTTGTTGTGGTTGAGTTGTTGACAAATGTGCTGTTATTAAACATTGTGTGTATCTTATTTATTTGCAGTGCCATCGCAGCCAATGCGAATGCGCCTGGACAGCAATCCGTTGACAACTACTTTGGAATGGGCTGCACCGCTACGACCGGCCGGCCGCCTTGAATACTATGAGGTGGTCATCATTGAGCGTAACTCGAACAACTCGGTGACCGGTCATCCGCTGAGCTATGTGAGTGCCCGACCAAATCTTACCTGTGTGATGACAACGCCCGTCTGCACGCCACAGCATCGCTTCAACTATCAGGTGCGAGCGGTAAATGTCGAAGCACTGCATCCGCAGTCTCCGCCACAGCCATATGCTGCACCAAATTATGAGCGTACGCAGAATTGTGTGGCACAGCCGCAGCTGACTTATGACGAGTGGAGCGCCATCAGTAGCTATAACGATTCGAGTCTCTATCGACTATACAAGTCCACATGGGCGACGCACGAGGTGAGCTGCTCGCCGGACAGTGGCAACACCAAGATGTTGCTCAGCAGCGTTGAAGTGATGCTGGCGCTTATTGTGCTGGCCGTGGCATGCCACACCGGCTACCGCAAGTATCTGAAGATGTCCGATATTGGCGTTATGCTGCCAACGGGCGTTATCGAGGACCTCAAGAAACCCAAGGACATTGGCTCACGTATGGATGGCAGCGGACACGGTGGCGGCGGCGGCGGTAGTAGCATGATTTGCACTCGGGTTGACCAAACTCCGGATTATTTGCCGCAGTATTCGTTGCACGATCCGCCGCATGATTTTAGCAGCGGCAATGAGAGCTCCAAGCTGCTACTGGCGAACAACTCCAGCAACGGCGGCGGTGGCCGTAGCTCGCCAGCTAGCTATATGTCCATGGACCAAGGGTTGCTGCTCGACGACGTGGGGCAACCTGGCCAAGGCACTGAGCTTCAGCCGAGCGGTGGAAATAATGCAGCGTCAGCCGCTGCTTCCGCTGGTTACATAAAGCCAACAGATATGAAATTCTTGTCTACGCCAATGGCCAATACCTTGCCCAGTTCGCATCCTACGCCGCCGATGCAGGTTACGATGCCATTCAGTGGCTATGTGCCCGTTCAGATGATACAGGCGCGACCCAAGCCCCCGGTGCCCATTGCAATCGTTTCGCCCGTGCACCCGCTTAATACCAGCAACTATGTGCATGCAGCAGATCTGCATAAGCTCAAGTCACTGGCGCCAATAACAGCAACACCAGCAACAGTCACAACGACACCACCAGTACAGACGGCGATCGCTGCCACATCGCCGCCTTCATCAACGACGCCTATGTCCAATGACTTTGGCTACACGTCCATGGAGCAGCTGCAGCGGGACGGCCTCATGAAGCCCATCTCGGCGTTAGCGACTCATCCACAGGAATCGGCAGCCGCAGCAGCAGCGGCAGCGGCCGAAGCTGTGCAACAGACGCACCACCGACTGCAGCCGAATATAGGGGGCTATGTGACGCCGCAGGATCTGAATGCGCTGGCACACAATCATAGTCATATGCTGTAAGCTGGCGAGGATCAAGAGGATTGCTTTATTCGTTTATTGTTGTTGCCAGTGCAGTCAGCTAGCAGATCATTTTTTGCCTTCCACTCAGAGAGACAGAGACACATGAAATTCATATTTAAAAACTCAGCTCGTAGTACACGGACACACACACACACGCACATACGCACACACACACACACGCACATACGCACACACACACACACACACACACATACACACTCACAAATGGCACCTGTATTTAAAAACTTTATATACTCTTTGTAATTATAATTTGAAGCGTGTCGTTGATACGCAGCAAACATTTGTGCAGCGTTTTTTTAATTTTTAATTTATTTTTATTTAACATTTTTTAATTTGTATTTTCCTAATATTTTTGTATTGTAATCTGTTTGCTGCGAGAGACGAGCATACTTACTATTGGCAGGCACTGTGCTAGTTTTTTTTATAAGGCACTTCACGGTTATTTTTTACGCTATAGTATTGTTTATAAACTACCTATACATAATTACCTATTATCTACTTATGACTATACATACTTTACATGTAAAAACGTTGCTTAAACGATGCGCCAAGCTGATTTAAGAATAATATAAATACATACAAATATATATATATATAAATATTATATGTATATATATATATATTTATATATATATATATATAAATATCATTTTAAAAACATCCGGCATTTTGATTAATTCCACGAATTTGTACAGCTTCTTGACTGATACCACGAATCATACAATACCTGCTCACACCCATGCACGCACACTACCCCCCTAATGGGTATCGGTTCTCTGTATTCTGCTAGAGAACATGTCGCAGCGATGCCAATTGGAATAATGACTTGCGATTGCTGCACGAATATAATGCATTTTCCTTTCCCCGGATATAGTTCCTTACTTAGTCGCTTGGGTGCAGAGCTATTTGGCAAAGCTTCTAAGTCAAGCACAAGCTTAAACGTGCGCCAAGTCTTATTACAAACATGTTATTTGTATCGGTCTCCTATCTTTTTGACTACCTCTTGTAATTATTGAGTTCTGATTTTGACTGTGGTAGCTTAAGGTGCTGGTTTGTTTTATTTACGTATCAATTTATCAACTATGCAATGCAAGCTAAAATATATTTCAATGTTTATATTTAAAACTGTTAAATATCCTAGAATAAGTCATTAATTTGTGTATATAGTAAACTTTCTCTATATTTGAATATATTTGCAACTAGCATATTTTTCCGTATTTCGGGGAGTTTTAACTGCATTGCAATAAACCGTCTTGTTATATAGAGTCGTATAGTATTCCATTTACGACCCCTCACAGAGGGGTGTGAGGGGTAAGGCGCTTAAAAAAGCTTTCGGCAAAGTACACTTTCCGTATTACAAAGTAATAAAACATGTATAAAGCGGCAATGCTTGTTATGTTTTTATTATTTTATTGTTTATTTATTTTATTTCATATTTTATTCATTTTTTACACCAAAGTGTAGATTACGAATCGAATTCGTAATGGGGCTTTTTGCTGCTATCAGCACGCGAAGCGCAGCTAAGAGAGAGAAACAGAGAGCGAGAGAGACCGAGAGCGATAAAGACCGAGAGAGAGAGAGAGAGAGAGAGAGAGAGAGAGAGCACACCTCTTATTACCTCTTGCAGGCATTAATAATACAATCTTCCGAATTTATTGGTTTTCATTTTGTATTTTCAAGGTTTTCATAGATTTTTGTGTCGGTATCACACGAATTGTACTTTTCGCGGTATTCAATGACTATAAAAATACCGAGAAATCAGATTCTCGCATAGAGTTATTATATTATATATATTATAAAGAGTATATTAAAATCAGGTGTCATGAACTTTTTAACGCTTGGAAGGAGACCTCTGCGACCCCATATGGTATATACTCTGTTCTTAATCAGTATCACTAACCGATCCGTCGGTCCGTACTTCTGACAACTTTTTTGTTTGGGCTGATATGCGCAGAACTGCCTTTGTTTTAAACCTGATTGGAATAACCCAACCACTTTTTTTTTTTGCTTCGGTCACCTATGTCATCGGCGGCGACAGTGCTGGCCCATTATATTAAATAGTTGCCATAAAAACATCCGGTCGAATGACGATCTAGGAGACTCAGATCTCAGAGACTATAAGAGCTTTTAGTGGGAAATTTGTCAATAGAACAGCTGAGTTTAGGGCATATCACAGCGAGTCCACCCGACTAAAGCATTTTTACTTACTTAATACATCTTCATTCAAATGTTGTAGATAATCAATATATCGCCCTGATAATACATACATGCCCGATTAGATCTATATAATTTTTTTCGACAAATCGATATTTTATCGATATTCGCGAGATTTGGAAAATTAGCGATCAAATTAAATTCACCTGATCTGCGAACTTCTATTCGACGTTTAAAGTCCTTCCTGTTATTGCTTGTGCCCTTTGGTGAGTCGGCTGCATGCTGGTTCAGAATATGTATTGGAGATGCTTTGCTCTGCCTGTGACATACTTTTGCACAGCCTTACTATACCCAGGACTATTATTCCCAATTTTTAATTTGCTCTTTTTGTGTGCTGATAACGTCAAATGGTAATCACTGTTTTTATATGTATAAACATATAATTTTGAGACCAACTGCAGTTCATAAGCATCGCTCGTTGAGAGAGGTTGCGGGCAAATTTGTATTGAAAAAAGAACAAAAACAAACAGCGAAAGCGAAAATCGAGAATAAGATTAAAATAAAAAATAAAATTAATACATGTAAACATTTCTTATCAAGCGAGCGCGAACATGCAGCACTCAGCAGCCATCATTCTGAGTCTCGTATGCCTGGGCGATTTTCGCACAATTAATGTGGATAATTTCAAAATGGAGCTGTCAAAAGAGCATCTACGCGTTGGTGATAGGTTCAATGTTACATTTTGGGTTACGTCGACAGACGACCTGCCCGAAAACTGTAAAAGTATTGATCAAGTATATATGCAGTCAATAAGCCGTGTTAACTTAACGGTGCACAGACTGAGCAACACGGCCTTGTATCACGAAGGATATGCAGCAGTGTCAGGGGTTGCCAATGGTGTATTTGGTTATGAAGCTATATGCGAAGGGCAAGCTCTCATGGTAATCAAACCTATGATCGGCGTCAGGTTCGAGAACATCGATTTTGACTGTACTTGTTGGAACAACGAGGTGACGATGTGCACCTTCAGTAAACCACAGCTTGATAATAAAGATGACTACTACAAGGCAAACTTCACGCTGCATCACGAAGGAGAGCAGACAAACTGCTCTTATAAGAGCAAAAGTGAAACTCAGGTGGAGTGCATACTAACATCTTACCCTACTAACGATTTCGAGATCTCGCTGCGCATGACGGATGATTGTGGTGAGCAGGGACCACTGAACTATACGGTCGCCTATGATGAGTGCATCATGATGGATACGCCCACAATCGGGGTGCAACTGAATAGCACTAGCGATAGCATGTGCCTGAATTGGACCGACATTTCGTACAGCGACTACACTCAAAATAGGGTCGAGTTGTCTGTGAATCTGTCGGACCACAATCACACTTTTCAACCAAACTATACTATTAAACACGGGACTAACATGGCGACCTTTTGTGTAAGGCTGCTGCCCTATCCTCATCACAACTATACATTGGACATTAAGAGGCGTCCCAACAGCAAAGCTCACTGGAGTTCTACCTTTGTCCACCGCTTCAGCACAAACGCCGCTCTGCCTCCGCGTCCGCCGATGGTGTGGCCAGGTGGCTATGACCTCAATCTCGCCTCAAGATTACTGTGCGTCTACTGGCAGCAGCTGGATGACCTGGAGCACAATGGTGAAAACTTTACTTATAAGGTCAGCGTCCACAACAACGACAGAAGCCTAATCAAGTGCGTACATTTTTATATTTATTTTTTTCCATATATAATAATATTTAATTTATTTATTATATACATTATTTACATATATTTAACGAGCGAACATTTTATCAAAGATGCGTAAACATTTATAAAATCTGTACATGATTGGGGCAGCACTCTAATTCCTAATCTCTCATTTGTATACCCTGAACCCATTGGAAATGGTTAAAAAGTATATATATTCGTGATGAGCATCAACATATGTATAAAGTCGGTGTAGACTATAAGAGCTAGAGAATATTGGTTGGAATGTGTGTTCTCGTTTACCGCGCGCAGATAAGGTTTGCTTCATTTTATCGATAGTTTCCTCCGATTTTCTGAAATCGATACATTTCGAATTAAGTTAGCAACAAAAGCCACAATTTATTTTATATATGTTATACATTGGCTTAATATTGATCACAGAACAATTTGATCATGATCGAAGAAGAAACCTCCAAGTTATAGTCGGAAGTTTATCTTCAGTGCCTGTGCCTGCCATAAGAAATGAGAGCATTTCCACTCATGCTTTTGCTTAAGTTCACAAAGCTTTAAAAGAAAAATTTGGCTTTAAGACTAGAATATATTTCACAGCTGGGTTCAGGGTATATCTTAGTCGAGCTCCCTCGACAACATCATTCTTACTAATTTTGTTTTCTATTCAACGCGAGAGAATGTACAGTTTGTCAAGAAAGTGTTTGGACATGGGAAAAAATTCAAATTTTCTCACTTCTATTGCGAAACAAAATGTTTTTTATTATTGAGTATTTTTTTATACTGTTAGGTGGAATTGTTAATACTAGTTAAAGCAAAAATTAACAAAATTAATTTAATTAAATTAGAAATTTTAAAAACGAAAATTATATATACAATATGTATATAGAAGTGTTAGGACATTCGCTAATAGTGTATTTGCAATTCCCTTTTCAGCCGATCCCGTTAGAAATGAGCGGTTCTATTTTGTCATGCCTTTTGTTTATAACCTTGACAAACACATCCAGTTGAAATTTTCATAAAAAGTTTTTAAATTAAATATAACAGCCAGATTGGGAAAAACGTTCCTGGTGGACCGTTGCCAGCTATAAAGGAGCAACTTGAAAACCTCGGAGGCAGACACATCAAATGGCCCTCCTCGGAAAAAGGCAGACTGAAAAAACGCTTATTTCTAATGGGATCGGCTGATTTTCCGTTTTAAAATCTTAAAATTGTTTAAGTTCCTGAAACTTGTTAATTTTTGCTTTAACTAGATTTGAAAACTCCACTTAAAATTAGAAGAATAACAACAAAATAAAACTCAATAATGAAATACATTTTTTTGCAAAAGTGAAAAAATATTAGTTTTTTTCCTGTGTCCAAGCACTTTCTTGACAAAGTGTATTTGTTGAGCGCCAATTTGCCGTAGTGCAGTGGCTTAGTCGAAGGGGTTCGGTAGAAAAAACAAGTTGAAAAGCCCTTCTCGAGAGAGCTCGAATAGGCTGTACTCCAAACCAGACCTTATCAAAAATATATATACAAAATCGCTTTGTAACTGTTAGTGTTGAAAGCTGAAAATGTAAAATGCAAGCAAACAAGCTTTAAGGCCTAAGTTCACAGACAAAAAATATATTAGTTCCATCAAATTTCCCTTCAAATGTGCCAGAGATCTCAATTCTTAAGACTGGCGCAGTCACTGACAATATGCCTCACTTCATATAACGGCTGTTGAGCCAACTGGGCGCTCTTGCTTCGAGCCTGGGGGAACCACATAGAGTGTGTAGATTTATAGAAATTTGCAAAGCGAAACTAGGAACTCAATGTTTAAGAACGATAACGACAACAGAGAACTAGTGACGTTTTCTGCTATTTTTGGATTACTGTGTGTAATCCGCGAGACCGTGCCATATGCCACAAACGGAAGCGAAGAGCAACAACCATCTGTCACCACCCAGAAATCTGTGAATGTTGAATTGCCCAGATAGCAAAAAATGTTAGTGACTACAGCAGGGAATATTGCTTGCTCATAGCACTTTGCACTTGTACTGGCTGTTTCAACTGCCACGGGGTTTACGGGTGATTTTAAAATTTGATGATTTCCTTAATGTTAATATTTTAATATTTGGTAGAATTTATGAACTTATCCCTGTCTTGACTGTCAAAATTAATAAATAACTTTAATAAATGTAAAAATAAAGTTTTCACAAATTCATAAAAGTTGAGGCAGGCAATTCAATTGAAGCACTAATACTATTAAATTGTATTGACTGCTTAGCGCCTCAAGGCAATTCAAAGTGAAGCAAAGATCCACACACACAACAGGCATGCATTCCCACAGCATGTGTAAATGATTGGACACACATAGCCATAGACACACACACACACACACGTAAAATCGTGGGCAGCGCAACTCAACCGTCTCAGTTGGCGGCCACTCAGCAACTAAACGCAAACGAAGTTGCGAAACACGAAAGACCCGAAGCGACAGCGCGCACACACGAAGCGAGCGCGCCCAGTCGGCTCAACAGCCGAACTGTCCTGGGAACTCCTGCAACGGAATTCGCAGCGCCGTTTTCTTTATATGAAGTTGCATGGTTCAGTGTAATCAATGGGAATGGGAAGTCGGATGAACTCCCAACAAGTGAAACGCTTCGGTTTCAAGGTGATTCTAAATATGTTTAATGACTGTATAATTTAATATTGTGATTATAATAGACTAATTCCATTAGGTTTTCGAAAAATCGTATCCGAGCTTTAAACATATTTGATATATATTTGGGAATCGGTTTTACTTTTGTCAAACATTATTCAAATTGTTTATAATATGTGTAAATTATAATCAGTTATTATCTTGTTTACTTTCCAGACAAGTCAAAATTGATGTCCGGCAAAATATGGCCATAATCAGTAATTTTAACATGATAAGTGGCATCTATAGAATAATAATACGTAGCCAAAATGAAATTGGAGTGTCGGAGAACAGCAGCGAAATTGTCGTGGAGATGTCGCCCGAATCATATAAATTGATACCGAAGAATGCAAAATTCTCAAGGCATGAAAGGAAATTCGTTTGGGAAGAGCCGGAGCGGACTGACCAACTGCAGAGCTACACGGTCTACTGGTGCAAACGGAGTGAGAAAAATTACACAATTTGCAATGATACCCTGCCAATAATGTCGGAGCCGGTGGTCCATTCCCGGTGCTATTTAAAGAAAAGAGAAGCTGATAATGACTCCTATTTGTGGGCCGTCTCGGCCAATTATGGTAGCGGCAGTGGCAGTGGCGGAATGCGCTGGATGACTCCGCTTGATATTCCAATTGATAAATCCAACTTTGAGATGATTGACAAATTGCAAGGTTTCATCGCTATTGTGGTGCTCGGTGTTGTAATGTATGCAGTAATCCGCAGATGTCGATTGATGTCCAACATCAGTGTGGATTTGCCGGAGGGTCTTGTCAAGGAACTGGAGCTCAAGACAGCCGAGCAGCAATGCCCAGAAGAAGCACCCGAGAAGACAACCAGGCTAGTTAACGCCCCGGAAATTTCCCTTGAGTTATTAGCCGGTGTTAGGCCGTGCGATGATTTTACAGCACCAACTCCACTTCCAGTCAATGAAGGTTATCTCAAAATGGATCCTCAACAAGTAAATGCTGAGTGCAAGTTCCCCACTTCTCAAGATCGAACTTTTACTACCTCGGGGTATTGTTCCACAACGCAAATTTTTAGCAATTATAAATAAAAAATGTGTTTTTACCTTCAAAAACATAATAATGACTCGAAATCCGCGCTCAAATTAATAGTAGAAAATATTTTTAGGAAATAAAAAAAATCACCATATTTTTCAGATTGTCAATTTAGATACTAAGCAGACAATATTGTATTGTGATTTAGGGTAAGCCTCTCTAATTTTAAGAATTTTTTTTATATATTGGATTTGTTTTTAAAAATAAGAAAAGTTTTCTAGTTTTAGGGCGATATTTTTCCTGAGTGTATCAAAAACAATAGTGCTTTATGTAAAAATAATATTAATTAATTTAATTCATGGATAACTTAGTTTAATATTTCTTGACCATTTCAGGATCAGTGCCGCCTTGTTGTCTCTGTGTTTTAAGCAACCGTTTTTGAATCATATAACGACCGCTATAATTTTGTACAAAAATTGTCACAAAATCTGGACAGGAAAAAGTTTTTCTTAAAGTTATATACGATTTCCTTTTTGTGCCATAAATTTCTAGATCTTTTGCATTAAGGGGTTTAATATGTTGCACATTTCCAATAGATATATTTGATATTGATATTATTGATAGTTGTATTATAAAACATTTTGTGCTTTATGACACATACATACATTGCAAAAATCATAAGCAAACAAAATTGGGCATAGTTTTAAATCCAACATTTATTACAAATTAACAATAATAAAAAAGCTATTTAATATAATTAAACAATTTATTTTAAGGTTATTTCAGATTGTGTCTTTCGAAAGTTAGAAATATTTCTTTGTAGATATTTCAAAAGTTGAGCCATATACTATATATATCTGATCCATGCCAATTTGAATAGCATCGAGTTGAGGTCAGGTTAACTGAAACTACATCCTAGTCCAAGTCTAGTTTATTAATGATAAAACATTAATTTTGATTATTTAAATACAAACGTGGTTATCAAAAATCTAGTTCTAATAATGATCAATATATGTATACCCTCTAAAAAAAAAAAAAAAATAAGTAATCAAGACAGCGGCCAGCGGACAGCCTCGTTCAAAGATTGGATGTGGCGGGCTTGCTGCCGTGCCACTTGTACGATCCATAGTAAATGAAGTTGTTCTCCTCGCACTTGCGATCGGCCTCCTTGGGTCCACGGGATCCATACACGTATGGAATGGGAGGCGTGTGCTCCCGTTCGATCTTATGCAAAATTGGCGTAAAGATGCGCCACGCCTCGCGCAGCTCGTCGGACCGCACGAAATGCATTTGGGAGCCACAGAAGACGTCGAGAATGAGACGCTCGTAGGCATCTGGCAGATACGAGTGCCTGTAGCGATGCTCGTAGGTCAGATCCAGTTCGGTCTCCTCGATGTCGAACGTAATGCCCGGACTCTTGGTCATCATCTTGAAGTAAAGCGCCTCGCCGGGCTGGACGCGTATGACCAGCTCGTTGCGCTTCGAGTTGCCCTCAAAGATGTCGCCGGGCACATCCTGATACTGGATGCGCACCTCCGCTTTGCGCTCATTCAGTGCCTTGCCGCAGCGCAATATAAAAGGCACACCCTGCCAGCGCTCATTGTTTATGTTAATCACAGCCATGGCATAGGTTGGCGTAGTTGAGCTGTTGTTCACAGTGGGATCATCTAGATAACCTGTGCGCTCATCCTCCGTTTTACCGCTGGGATTGCCCACATATTGACCCAGAACCATATCGTTGAGCTGCAGCGGCTGGATGCACTTCAGAACCTTGACCTTTTCGTCGCGTATGTCATCCGGATGGCAGCTGCATGGCTTCTCCATGGCCACCAGTGAGAGTATCTGCAGCAAATGATTCTGCATGACATCGCGTATGATACCGAACTCATCGAAATATCCGCCGCGTCCTTGTGTGCCGAAGGGCTCCTTAAACGTAATCAGCACAGATGCAATATTTTCGCGATTCCATGTGGAGCTGAGTATTTTGTTGCCGAAGCGTATCGTCATCAGATTCTGCACCATCTCCTTGCCCAGATAATGATCGATGCGATAAAGCTGCTCCTCCTCAAACAAACTAGCCAAATGATCGCTAAGCGCTCTCGAGGTAACATCATCCCGACCAAAGGGCTTCTCAACGATCACGCGATTCCAGCCGCTAGAGACAACCAAAGATGCCCACAAGGATTAATTTGGATAAATAAAAGATTTTCCTAGGCTTTGGTCTTACTTACCGCTTTGACATGCAGTTATTCTTGATGTTCAACGTCACCTGATCATAGACGGTAGGCGGCAGTGCTAAATAAAATATGCGATTCGCCTTGAATCTGTTTTCCATCTTCAGCAACTGCTGGTTGAGCAGCTCGTAGCCCGTTCCCACATCATACGGGCCGGCAACATAGTCGTTCAGACTCCAGAACTCATCATATTTCTTCTGCTCACTCGATTGCACCTTAAGCCACAAATAATTTCAAATAAAGCCCGCGAACATCAAAACTCATTAAAGTTACTCACCTTCATGTATGGCTGGCAAAGCGCTTTAAGTTCTTGAACCGTTAGTTTTGAACGTGCATAGCCGCAAATTTTGGTCGGCTTGGGGAGCAGATCGTCGCGATATAGCCACCACAATGTGGGGTAGATCTTCTTCTTGGCCAGATCACCCTAAGAGTAATAGAATCAAAAAATCCAAAGTATGATTTCAATTTCAATTATTCGTTCTCTGTTCCTTACCGACGCTCCAAATACCACAAAGGTGTGCGGTATTTTACCATCAAAGTGGGTGCCTTCGCATATCATTGTGGGCGAGCTAAGTGACTTGATGATCAGATCCAGAGTTTCCGAGCTCTGGGAGCAGTTGCCGCCTGTATTCAGGACAGATATTAGTTTTAGAAACAGTATCAATACAATGACATATATGGAATCAATATTAAGGGTTCTACCTCTACCTGGTACTTGGCACAATCTAACACGCCACAGAGGTCAGATGTATGACTTTGAAATAAGGAAATTCGCGTTTATCGTTCGATGCGTTTTCAAATACAAACTGTGAACTGTTAGCGGTCTTAGCTTGACTTTCAAACGTATGCGACTGAGACTATATCTTATCCCCAGCCCATAGTTCTACGTCAGATAGCTTGACTAGTTAGCAATTCAATGAGCAATAGCCACCCGAACTGAAAACCGAACCGAACCGAACTGAACCGAACCGATCCAAAGTGGGGGAAAACAAGACAAGACGAGGTGGAAATTTGTTGGTCGCGCGAATAGTTCACATCAATTTCTGACGTTTTTGCTTCTTTTTTGAATCGGGAAGTGCATTAAGTACTCAGAACTATACATGCACGAACATATAATATTATTAGCAGAGCTCTTGATATGTCTAATACATATACGACAATCTACTATACTGCGGAAAACAAGAAAGCTGAGAGCAAAGACTTACAAGTACGTGCTCTAAGTTCTCCAAAATTGATGATTTGAATACAGACGTCAGATGATTGTGGCCCAAAACTAAACATTTAAAAGTTGGTCACTATCAGCGAGCTTTACATGTACTTCAAATATAACGTTAGTAAACAAATATTCACTCATATCATCATATAAAACGGACCTGATAAGGTTTATAATATGCAAAGGCAAAACTGGTGAGCTAGAATCAGATATCTTGGTAAACAGAGGGAAAGAACTCATCTTTCGACCGATGCACATATGGTTTGCTGCATTTTTTAGATTTAATTTGAAAGCGGAGACTTTTTGGTTGTTCCTTGTTGTCCTAACTTTAATCATCTCTGGATTTAAAATTCGCCCGCGAATTATGATCTGCTCTAATGATTCAGCAAAGTGTTTAACATTGGACTGCACAAGGCTTTGGAATGGAAATTTGTACATTTGATTTTTGAAAGGCTTTTGATACAGACACAAAGGCACTCACTCACGCACACAACCATGTGTATGTAAGCCATTGAGATATATATATGTGTGTGCGTAATTATTTACGTGTACACTTTCAATGTCATTAACGTTGGCAAATTCTCAATGCCAGCGTGCGCTCTCTTTTGCTCTGTTTTAAACTTTAATATAGAGAGGTGAACATTGGCTCTCGCTAGTATTTCGAGTGAATGTGCTGCTAATAACAAAAACAATAACGGCAATTGTAAATAACAAACACAACAACAATGTCAGCTCTCATGGGGAGATAGTTGCAAAGCGAGGTGCACTAATTGAAATTGAGATAAGCCGCCGATTTGTAGGTGACCCTTCAGCTAAATAACACAATTTGAAGGGCGATCGTGGCGAGCGCTCTCCTCACTCACTCCCTCGTTCTCTCAGTGCAATGTCCTCGGTGAGTGACCCAGTCCGCCTGTCACCCCCACGCACACTTTTTGCATTCGTCACTCAGCAATGTACATACATCGATATGTGCATACATTTATATGTATGTAAATATGTAGTAATTACAGTAGTGCATCACAAATAGATTGTTACTTACCGACTTTTAACATGGCTGCTGTTGTGTGTTTTCCGTCTGTTAACTCTGTGTTGTTAGCTGAGGGAGTTCTCTTTGTTTATAGCTTTGCGAAGATTTTTGATAATTTTTGGCAGCACTTTAAAGATATCAACAACAGCAAAAAAAAGCGCTCGCTGTGATTTTCTGTGTTTTTGCTTTGTTTGTAATAATTAAGGCTGAAGCAATTTGTTAAGCTTTTGACCAATAATTAAAATAGAGGTCAAGTCCACAAAAATGTAATTTTAGCTTTGGTCGGCGATCGCGCGCGCACACACACACACACATAAACATATACACACATGCACTTGCACGCAAGCGCAATGTCAACGAAGCTTTTTTTTTTTGGTATTTGTTGGTTTTGCTTGTGGTTGTCAAGCCGCTGTCAGAGCCCTAAAAAACATACGATATGTAGCTTAACACGATCACAGCGCGAATGCGAATCCGAATGCGAATGCGTTAAAGCAAAAGTACAAAGCGCACATGAAGCGGCGGCAATGGCAATGCCACCAGCAGCAGCAACAGCAGCAACAAACACAAACTCACGCCTTACAATAACAAAAACATGTAAGCAACAGAAAGAAACAAGTAAGAACGTTGCAGTTGGTCGTACCCGGTTGCGAAATACTCTGATCCCTTAAGTAATACCATCGAATAACAGGTGCAGCACAACAGGGTCGGTGTCGCCCAGAAATACAAATCTTCGAAGGAGATTCTTAGTAATCTACCGTTCAAGCTTGCCTTTAAAATTGCGGTTGATATTGGCTTTTGTGAATTTTGGGAGTGTGGTCGAAAAATATGTGGGTATAGTTCCTGACAACCTTCCTTACATGTTTAGTAACTGTAGCTCTTAAATGACGGGCTTCTATCATTTTTGGGAGCAGGAGTGGGTCCAAAATGTTTTTCCGGATTTTTGAAGGGTGTTACCAGCAATATACCTTTCAAATCCTCCTAGAGGCA
The DNA here is from genome assembly GCA_037043625.1 of Drosophila melanocephala. Classification (NCBI taxonomy): domain Eukaryota; kingdom Metazoa; phylum Arthropoda; class Insecta; order Diptera; family Drosophilidae; genus Drosophila; species Drosophila melanocephala. The sequence goes on from JBAMBD010000058.1 coordinate 21,565, forward strand.
CTGCAATTTTTACACAGACCAGTACATGTTCCAAGTTTCAAGTCTCTATCTCGAAGGGTGTTGAAAAATGTTGTGTTCACACAGACAGACAGGCGGACGGATGGACAGACAGCATGGCGGACATTGCACAAACCAATATACTATGATACCTTCAATATCAGAGTATAAGAGCACTCAAACTTTCAGCTCGAATGCGGCGTCAGCCAGAGTGCTGCTTCTCTTCTGTGCATACAAAATCACGCACACATATATGCATGTAAATGCAAATGTGTGTGCGCGCGCGCTTATTGGAGACATTGGGTAGCCAGTGTTGCTTAAAGACATTTTTTAATTTGTGAATGCGCCATGGTTGCGATTACATTAACACAGAGTGTTATACATTGCCTGTTGGAAGCAAACGATCCCCCCCTGATCGGATAGCTAGGCGGCACAGCGATATACTGGACGGCAACAGAACATTTCATTTATTTTTTTGTTCCTTTCCAAAAAACAAAAACAAAATTGGTACTTCCCTCTGTATAGGTATGCCAGTGACAGTGTTGTACAGCCTTACCGTAAATTATTCTGTATATTTGATTTTAAAAATTAAACACAATTTTATTATTTAATTTTCACTCGCGTGCTCAGTTCTGGATTATTTTCAAAATTTCCATTGCTAACAATGTTTTTATATACCATTCGTAAATTATTTACTAACACTAATATATACTTTTACTCGAAATGGCTCAACTATTTTTCCGCTTATATTAATCTGGCAACTCTTTATTCCCAGCAACTTTTGAGGAGCAAGGCGCCTCTATGATATATTAAATAAATAAATAAAGAATAGTATATTCAGCTAGAAAGTAATTATAGCGAAAAGAAAATTATATTAACATACTTCCGATTTTTACTCGTGTAAATATATATCAGATCAATTGAAAAGATTAGAATAAAATCCGGATCCGTTAACGGTGTGCCTTATATGTATGTATATGATGAGTGGATTTAATATGTATATAAATAAATATGTCGCCGGAATAAAATATATTTAATATGGGATCTGAAAAATACATTACCGTGCCAAGATCTCGCTAGTTTGAGGTTCCTAATTTTCATTATTTCGTTTTATGTAAGTATTTTCAGATTCCCATATACGCATACGAACGGACCAAATATTTACATATGTATGTATGAATGTATGTAGTTGCAGTGATACTTACTGGCGCATTGTTGTTCATCAAAATGCGAATTTTAGGACAGAAATGGGAGACGGCGTAAAAGAAAAGTATGTTTTTATAAATAAAAAAATTATCACAAATACTATAAATTGAATTGTGTCATCTTGTTCTCTTTTTTATTTTATTGAATTTTTTTCTATTGGAGACGGGGCCTATGCAGCAATAGCTTCAAACAAACTATTATCAATGAGCATCACAGGCAATTTTATTGCGCATCACTGATGAATGACCGGATCAGTTGCTGGGGCCGCTGTTAAATGGTCTATGAGTTTTTCGTTTACTTTAATATGTACACCCTGGGTATTAATGTATTTATAATTTATTTATTCATATTAGGCCACAATTTGGGGACGCTTAAGGCCGCTAGATGTTAACGGACTAATGCCAATTAAAATGCTGGCGAAATGTGCTCCGTGTAATGGAAATTGCCAACATCAGAGGGACTGGAACGGACTCAATCGGAAATATGATGCGCTCCAATTCATAAGTGTTGCGCCGATCTCCTCCAGAACGCCTCCCTATCTCGTCTATAAGAGTACCTTCAGGTTTCAAATCCTTTATGTGTGTAATTAATTATAAATCGTTTTATTGTTTGTTTCCGCTGTTTTTCTAACTCCAAATCGCGGCTGACACTTTACTTTTGGGTCGACCCCCAAATATTCGGTCCTTTTTCTATGTTTTATTCTATGCATCAGCAGACATTAATATATTCTCTCTTTAGGGGGGAGGAAGGCTGTAATGAGGAGCTAGCGTAACTGCTGCCGGGTCTGCTCACATAAACCGCCGCCCGACAGGTGCCGCTGACCGCTTCCAACCACTCGACGACAGATGGCGCCAACATCCGGATACTTTGACGATCCATGTATTACATAGCATATATAAATAAAAATTCTATGTGTACACACATATGTTTTGTATAGCAGTTGTGAGCTGAGTACATGAACTTTTTCTTACATCATCAAGTGTTTAGAAGTTAATTCCGTAAACTTAAATAACTCCTCTCGGCAAAATCGAAACCTTCCAAGAGAGGATTTTGAAGTTTACTTTACTGGTGATTCACAAGTACACTTTTATTGTGTATTGGCTATATTTAATAGCGCTTTTGACAAAACTCGCTTATCAGTGCCATTTCAGAGGCAAATTCATCAACCGGGGAATGAAATTACAGCCACAACAAACGGTACTTGTTTCTTATAAAATTTTGATCCACCAACTCCATTGATCTGCATTTTACGATAATATGATCATCCAAAAAACAAATAATTCCAAATTCCTATAACGAAAAGCAATATCTAGACACAAAATGAATTAAACGCACATTTGAATTTGTTTTTAAAATAATTATTCAATATTTATTATGTCAAAAAAATTTGCATTTGCATGTTTCGTTCGCTGTTTAAGTTAGGACAACAAAAAATTGTACAATTTACACATTAAAATTAAGAAAAAGGCGCAGCAAAACTAAAAAAAAAAAAGAGTAAATTTTAAAAGGATGAAAATGATTCGTGATTATCGCGGTTACCAAATTTTTGCATATTTTTTGAAAATATATATTTCGCTTCTCGTTAAAAACTTAAATTGTAGTTTGCCTAAAGCCTAATTACAAAAAAAATCCTGGCGCATTCAAAGGTTTTTATATAGTTTCTGCTCGAAAAGTCGTAATTTGTTGAGTTGTCAACTTAATTCAAACAGTTATGAGAATCTTTTTACAATTTATGCTTAATATCAAGATTTATATGTAGAATTACATAAAAAAGGTTAAAAAAAAACATATATACATATATATATATATATATGATATAGGCTTGCAGAATGTTGTGTTTAGTATAGCTAACAATTTCTTTTATATAAGCACTTCAGTTTCGAAACTAACAGCTAAACATTTAATAATTATGCAATTAGTTTAAAGATTTCTTTTAAAAACTTAATGATAAAACGTAGTCGATGCTAAGAACTATTGATATTTTCTTGAATTTTTTTATGTTTTTTATATGCTTATTTAGAGGCGCGCCAAGAAACGTGAGCCGTTCACGCTTCACGCATTACAAATACAAATACAATTACAATTACAGTTACAATTACAATTACAATTACTGTTACAATTACAATTACAATTACAAAATACAAATACAGTGTAATAATTAGTAATAAAAATAATTTGCGCTAATTTTAATTGTTTACTGGAAGCAGCGAAACGTGCGTGACGTTTGCAAAAA